>JAEANM010001568.1:0-27253 GCA_017656035.1 Myanophis thanlyinensis
CGGAGATCTGCGATAATACGAATCTCCGGGGGAAGTTCATTCCATAGGGTGGGTGCTGCCACAGAGAAGGCCCGAACAATTTAAATATGTGAAATATATTTAAAATGTGTAATAATAGTGATTCATACTGAGATCTGCTCCTTGCTTCACATCTATTTGCTCAGAATAATTCTTTAGCCACTGACCTTAATTTAGTGTACCACAGGAAAGCAGCAAATAATCAAAACAACCCAGTTCCTCCTTCCTTGGTTCTTTTGAAAATCGGTATATATACTATTGTATAATGCATGTGCCCAATACCCTTTATGGGCCTTCAAAATCTATGCATAGGTTTTTCAGCCAATATCAAATGAATGTTTAGTTGAGTTGCTCTATACAGCTTTCCTTAAGAATGTTTGGCTTGTTTTTCTGCAGAAAGAAACCCATATGGCTGCCTGTAGTGCATTAGCCTTTTTCTCCTTGTTTGTGTCTGTCCCTGAGGGACTTTTCCGAGAAAGAAAGAATACCAGACAATGTGTTTGAGAGCTGATAGGTAGGTTGCATCTGTCCCAGTGAGCCCATTTCTGATTTCCACCTACTCTGTCCTCTGTTCCCTGTTGTTCTTGTGGCTTCAGCTGTCACTTACTTTCATTTTGCAGAACCCACTGTCTTCAGTGAGGGCATGAATATCATTCCCTGGGGACGTTAATGTCAGCATTCCTGTGCTTTGCAAGCCCAGCCTTGCTAAAAAGCCTTAAGCTGTGTATTGAGATAGTGTATCTTTCTTTAGCTGATTAAACTCCTAAGGACAAGGGTTTACTTTGAGAAAAAGGATTCACTTTAATTCCTTAAAGCAGATTGTCTGATGTTTCTCCAACACACACAATTTGTAATTGCTAAGCAACATGGGCAAAGATTGCTTAGTTTTGCAAGGATTCAGGGTTGTATTTGATTCATGGACTGTCTTTTATTTCAGCTGTCAAATCTTGTCTTTGGTGTATGTGTGTGTGTGTTTGTATTTACCACACACACATATGTGTGTGTATGTGTGTTTTAAAATAATTTCTCAATCATATAAAATTTAATATATAAGGCTAGTTGGTCTTATATAAGCTAATGTAGGCTATTGTCTTCCTTCACATCGGCACAATATGATTGTTATATATTACCTCTGCTATCTCCAATAGTGGAAACATTAAACTGCCATTTGGGAGATATGAAAGAGAATTGCTATTGCGCTTCTTGTGGGCTTTCCACTGTGGTTTCTGTGAGAACAAATTGACACTACTATACCTCCCATGTTCTTATAACAAGCCATGGGAAGCTTTTCCTGTGGGAATAGAATGTTGTGCTGATTGGGAATTTGCCCTAATCCAACATGGTTTGGTTTACATTCTTACTTATATTACTACACATAGTGAGCTACCATAAGAGTCTACAACCAGACTCTGGTTTCTTTCAGTAATGTTAGCTAGCTCACAAAAGAGACAGTTCACACTAACGTTGTACTTATGGTATAATCACATGGAACACATGCTATGGAGAGGCAATTTCATCTAAGTTGGTCTGAACAGGACTTCTATCCAGAAAAAGGCTTATTCTCATATGCAGTAAAGAAAATGTTTCACTAAATCTTTACCACGCCTAACAAAAGAAAGTTTTTGTGCCAGAGTAGTATAGCAACCTGATCTTGAAATCTTTCAAAGCATGAGAAGCTTCATCTCATTTTTTTTTCATTTCTGTATAAACTGAAGTTAAAGGTTTCTTTGCTAGAACTCCTAAACAAACTCCATTGCTCAGGAAGCACAAATATAAATTAGTGAGAAAAGTGAGAAAATGACATTTCAAATGTAAGTTTAATGGAGAGTATCACATTTTTTTAACAAGACAAATTGTTATATGTAAAATCATTAAATATATTTAGTACAGCTTCATAGACATAGATGTGCCTGCTTGAATGTACCATTCTGTACAAAAATAATTTCTTATTGAAGTTTTGCTTGTATGACTTTCTCTAAATGTTCACTGTTTACATTAATCAGAAGGCAGTATTTATTGAAGTTGGAATATTGGTTTATAATAGTAGGATATTTTTGACCTTGGAAACAGATTTCTAACAATAGTGCAACATAAGCAGGCATAACAGGGAATTCCTGTGCTATTTAAATCAACAGCTATTATTCAATCAAGTTAATAAACCCCATTTGTTGATTGGAGAGTTATTATCTGCAGGTATTGAGATTGAATGAATGGGATAGTTTCCTTGCCACAGGAATATGTTTTCAGAACAGAATCACAAATCTCATTTCCCCTTAGAAAACAAATTTTGATGCAATTAAAGTTCATTTTTCCTCATTTCATTAATCAAGAATAGATACATTGATTTTGGTGTCCAGAGAATAATGTAACGATTTTCTCTAGAAAAAGAGTCTGAGAAAGAAAGATAAAATCTATAGAAATTAGAGTCTGACAGTGTCTTCAATCAATACCTTTTATCTACATTTTCCAGCATTAAAGGATTGTTACTGCTGTGTATCTAAGAGTAGTAACACTTCTACAGCATTCTGCAGATATCCTTAAAACAAGGACACAAAAAGCAACCAGCACACTTTCCCTATAGTTTGAAGAACTATGGCACTGTATCTAGTGGATCTAACTATAGGTGCAAAACTTCAGTTTTTCTGATCTTTCTTCTTACAGTTCTTGACCTTAAAACAAGTTCTGCAGTTACAGAGTACGGCCGTATGAAGCTTTTTAATGAATAAGTTGATTTGAAACAGTTGTAATTGAATCATTGCTTTGAATTACCTTTTTAAATTTAATTTAAATCTTTTAAATTGATTTGACATGTCAAATCAGTCAGATGTCTTTGAATATCTGAAGGTGATTTGGAGCTGACAAGGATTTTTTTTCATTTGGCAGAGTTTCAGAGAGTGTTGCAGCTTTACTTCCAATTATTGAAATGGAGAAAGAGAGAATAAGAGATGTGATCCACTCTAATTTTGACATGACTAGCCAACAATAGTGTTGGCTATCCCTACCAACCAATTAGTTTAATCTCTACAAGGTTTGCCTGTCAACTGCTTTTAACAGAGTATAACTGAATAATAAAGGCTTCAATGGGATAGTTTAGAAAACTGTCTAATTAATATCACCGTGCCATGTTTTTTGTCCAAAGTTATTTTACATTGAATGATGTATAGCAAAAGAGAATCACAATTTTAAACCATGTGTTTTCATTAATATTATGAATCTGCATGTGGAAAAATCATCAATCTGTATCATTCTGACATTATTGAGATATGCTGAATTATAGCTTCAATTACACACCCATCGTAAGTATGGGCAGTGTTGATTGGGGATTATGGGAGTTATAGTCCAGCACATCTAAGGGTGACATAGTGAAGGAAAGTTGGTTTGTGACACATATTCAGGTAAGTCAATGAAAATTCTCAATCATGCAATTAAAGTTGTCTGGAAGTTGAGTCATGCAACTGGATTTCTTTTCTTATTGGTTCAACATTTTTCACTGCTTATCTAAGCTTCTTCAGTTTAAGCAGCTTGGTTAAGGGGATCCAATATATGTCCTCCAGGGAGGTTTCATTTCTCACCTAACCTGGATAAAAATGAAATGAAATAAAACCTCCCTAGAGGATTTACCCTGGAGGGGTACCCCTAACCAATTTGATCAGTCTGAAGAACTGAATAAGCAGCAAAACATTTCAATCCAATGACAAAAGAGGTCCAATTGCCATGACTCAACTTCCAGGCATTCAAGTAAATGAACTTTAATAAAATCTGTGAAGATGATGCCCAGAGGTGTTCTATGCTATTTAAATAGACCTGCAGTTGCTGGGGTTGTTATCCAGAGGATTTCAAGGAAAAGTAATGTGATTAGATATAAGTTGATATAGTTCTTCCCAACTGTATACCTATCTACCCTGTTTGTTGCTGGCACAATTTTAGATTGTACTTATATTCTTTTTTTCCCCATTTTAATGTAATATATATTTTCTCCAGATCTATTGCACTGGTATTTGTTACTGTTGTGACAATGTATCCCAATAGAGTCCTTTTAAAATGATAAACACATAAATATCCATCTTTTGGAGAACAACACAAGGTTTTCCTGTATATTTCTGCTCCAGACCTCATGTGATCTCTGGGCAGCACCTTCTACCTTCTATGCTACATCTTGTTCTCCATTTCATTCCTTACCAAAAGAGTAATCTGCTAAGGAAAATAACTGCTAAAGTGAAGATTAACCTCAATATTATTCAAAATTTTACTTACTGTCTTCCTGTGAATGAGAATTACAGATAGCATGTATTCACATATCTTTGGGAACTGTGCATATAAGAACACATGAGAACTATGGTCAATACCATTTCATTTCAAATGCCTCTCATTTATAAAAACAACCAAGCCTGGAAAAAGAGCTGATCATAGTAGTAGATCAGCTACTACTTGTCTGACCTTGCAAACAGACCTTTTCTCTGGTGTGGATTTGGCGTTTCTGCTAGAATACTTTAATCCTTGACTTTTTGCCTTGACAGCCTATTCCCCTTGGAATCAGGATCTGAGCTTCTATTGCTTAGCTACTTTGGAGGAACCCCCCCCCCCCAGAAGAATCATAAAGATATGTTCAAAGGAGCTTAGCAGTGGAAGAATAAGATTTTCATGAATTGAAAAACAAAGGCACTTTTATGCCCTGCTTTCTGTATAATTATATGTGCCTATGTGTTCAAACTCTAGCAGACATATTACAGCAAGCAACCACATGGCCACTTTAGTTAATGCTCAGTTTGTGTCCACAAAATATCTGTCTTTCATTATTATTAAAGGAAAGGAATGCTCAATGCACTTAGGCGGACATCAGGGTAATTTTGTACATGTCAGCACTTGTAACTTAGTATAATGAAATGCCTTGTTATGTGCTGTAGCATAATCTTTGAGAAACTATTCTGATTATTTCTCTCACAAGGCATTTTGGCTTGGATAATTACAACGATAGACTGAAAGTGCATAAGCATGCATTTTAGTGAGGTCACTGAACTAAATGGTTTCTTCCCTTCTTTTGCAAGTTTACCATATGACTTTCTCCTTCATCACTTATTTACAAAACATATTTGAAAGCAATGGATTTTTTTTAAGAAGTCAGTGTATATGTTCAGCAAATTGTTGTAGTAATTACAATGAACTCCAATGAACTTAATGTCTAATAATGCAAATCTTGCTGGCACCAAAGGATTGTTGCTATGGTAAAGAATCCCCTCCGTTTTTAATCAAACTGAATCTTCCATTGTCTGCAAAGGAACGACTATGAAGATAGAGGACATCAGAAGATAAATCCCGATGCTTCCTCTATGCCACAATTACTAATACATTTCCTTTACCACACCAATCTGAGCATTATGTTTTCTATTACTTCATCTGAAATAGAACAGGACTCCTCTCTCAGAGTTTCAGTTTCCATCCCACGCTATGTGAAAAATCCCTCTTGTAGTTTTACTAACCTGATAATGAAATAAGGAGAAAGACTGTTTATATATTTATATGTAAACTTTGGATGACTTCAGTAATATTGTACCATTGAATTTCCAAATTACTGTTACATTTGTAATATTACACATGGTACCAAAAGCATTAACCATGGAGATGGCTGTATTCTATATCAGTAGTGGCAAATCTTTTCAGCACTGAGTGCCAAATGTGAGCACATGTGCATTAGCATGTGTGCGCCGTGCACCTGTGTCTTTTTCACATGTGCAGTCTGTGCATGCACAGTTGCACTTGACTCATGCATAGCATTTGTGCACATGTGCAATCATGTGTGACTCATGCACATCATTTTTTGTGCATGCACAGTCGTGCAACTCACACATGGCATTTTAGTGCATGTGCAGTCGCACATGACTCATTCTTGATTTCACACATGCATGTGTATTTGCGCAGGAGTCACGCATATGCGCAGTCTCACAGAAGTGACACATGCACTTAAATTAAATAAAATAAATAAATGCATGCATGTTCAGTCCATGAGTTAGGACAACTGCTGGCATGCCAGCAGAGATGGCTCTGCATGCCAACTTGGGCACTTGTGCCATAGGTTCGCCATCACAGTTCTCATCAATCACTTTGATCCATATAGATATGAGCCAGAATGAATGAACATTAATGCAAGCTTGGGTAGGATCTATGTGTTGATATAAGAGTATTATACCTTATTTAACCATGTATATTATTACTTGAATAACAAAAATTAACAAAGAAAAAAAAGAAAAAGAAAATAGCAAAATATAGTAAATATTTACCATATTTGGATTAGGTCTAAAAGATTTTGTACAAGATCAATATTTGGTCTAATTTTTGAGGCTGATGCCTGTATGTTTGAAGGCTATTTTTGATGGATAAAATATTGTTAGGAGTTAATGTTTGTGTCCTAAATTAATCATTTTGTAAAATAGTCTTTTCTTACTACTGGGATCCTTATGAAATGACTACTTACAAACATCTATAAATTTAACAATGAATATAGTCTTTTGAGAGGATGACTTTTACAAGTTTTGATCCTACCCTGAAGAAGGCCAGCAGATTAGGAAAGGTTTAATAAAATTTTATCTCTGTGTAATGATAAATTATGTACATGACTGTCCTATACACCCAATCATCATAGTATATATTATTATTTTTAATTTAGACTTTGAATGGAACTATATTCATTCTCCAGTACTATTTATTACATAATGTGCAAAAGTCAAGGCAACTACAATAGCCCAGAAAAAAAGAAAAAATGTTTGCTATTGAATTTGTCTATTTGCAGACCATATAATGAAATATATAAATCTTAAAAGAATTTACGTAATTGTTGGAAATCATACTTTAAAAGAAATAATGAAAGTGGAGTTCTAATATGTGTCACGTTTGCGCAAGTTTCATGATCCTAGAAATAGGATATTAAACTAAGCTAAGCTATGAAAATTGACAAATATCAACTTTACAACATTAATCAAGACCAAACAAAAATAATATAACATTTTGCTTTTTTTCTAATTGAAGCATTTGAATATATCCTATAATAAAACATAATATCTATAAGCTGAAAATACATGGATTTCTTTAATATTTACATTAAACTGTGTGGCAATTGTATGATTATGAATTCTGAAAGACACTAATCTGGAGTCATTATTGCCACATTGTCACATATGGTTATGCTGTGTAAATTAAATCTAGATACAAATGACCTTTCAAAATTCTTCCTCAAACTTTTGGCAGAGAATTTGGCTGTACAATCTTTTTGAATCTCTCCAGGAGAGGGAGAAATTCTCCAACAATTGTTCAAGAGCAGACTTAATGATCCTGTTGTGACAAGAAGTGAAGGACATAAATATGAAGCAGAAGAACCAGAACTGGAATGGATGAGGGAGTGATTTATCTGGATCTATTCTATATTCAGGTTTGACATCACCATTTTGTCTTTCTCAAAAATGAGTGTTTTATGGTTGGCTTCAAGTCATCACAGCCATTTTGTAATGGTACCTATCTCCAAATGTTCCCATCAGAATGAAAAGGTAAAACTCATTACCTTATTGTATCGCAATAATCGTGAAATTAATATGTTCAATGGATGACTGGGAAAAGTTGGTTTTCTATTAACTAAAAAGAGGAATATAAGTATAATAAGATACTAATTCACAGTCCTCAATAGTGGTTTTGGAATATTTTTCTAAAAATTCAACAGATTAAATAAAATTTCTCAACAGAGAACATGGAATTGATCACGGACAATTTAATGATGTGGGGATAATCCCACTTATAATAAATTACAATAAAGATAGTTTTTGTGTTTTCATGAAATAAATGCTTGTATGTTACATTTGTTCACTTTTGGACATGAGATCAAAATCCAATACAGTTTCTCATGTTCTGTATTATGATTTGAGAGACACACTAGGATATCTGTGACAAGTGATATTTATGACTTTCAAAACACTTGAAGAATCACAATTTTAAAAAATCTATTGTGTGTTTGGGCTAATTACTATATACATGTCTCTATTGGCATTTCTAAGGTATACCAAAGATAAAAAATACTCTGCTAAAATGAATTACTGTTTCCCCTTAGAAGTAATTTAGGATTAAGAAGGTTTAATCTCCAGGATTAATGTAGATATAGAGTTAGTAGGGTGAAGATAAGTAAGCTAAAATATAATATCAAGTATGTAAAGAAAATCTTTATTTCTAGAAAAATATTCTCAATCCTTTTCTAGTTTTGTTTTGGAAACTAGTTCATTACCTTTTAACATATGTGTGAAATTACAAGAAATCAATATTTTTACCCAATGCTATGCACCAGATTTTTTGAAATGTAAGATATTTGACTGTATGCAGTGCAATAATAATTTATGATCTACTAGTAGCAAGAAGAACTAACTAAAAAACCACAATGTTTGTGTAATAACAAATAAGTGGAACTGCGCATCAAATTAGAAATAAAAAGTTTTTGTTATGGAAATAATAAATGGAGGTCTGTTATCGTTACTACTTAGAACATTTTAGGTTTCAAACTCAGTCCTTAATTTTTTTTTCTTACTTTCTGAAGCTGGAATGTTTACAGTATTTCAAAGTAAACTTCCATTGGGACCAGTGACAGTTTCCTTTTCTCCTTTTCTCACTTTGGAGAAAGAATAATTCTGTATACAGTTACAATTTTGTGGGGCACATTTTCCTTTTCTAAAGAACAAAGCCCCAATTTAAGTTTGTTAGTTATTTAAAATGATTATAATCATTTTAGTTAGTTCTATATGTTCTTAAACTCATAAGTTTCAAATTGCTCAACTATATACCCAATTAAATCATTCATTCTCTGGAGGAAGGTATATTATTTATCCACAACCCAGCAGAATTGGGTCACAGGTTCTTTTGAAATTGGAAGCAGTGATCATTTAGTAGAAGTTTTTAACAAGTTATTCGAAGTATAAAAATATAACATGACAGGAAACAGCAATCAAAGAAAGTAACACAATAATCCTGAAACATATAATAAAATACAAGACAGAATAAAAAAAATCAATAATACAGTAAGAAAAAGAAAGTCCTTATAAACCTTTTGCCAGTCAGGGAACTCCAAAGAGATGATGGTGGGCAGACCCCTTCAAAACCAGTAAACATTCAGCACCCTCCCAGTTAGATCTGCATTAAAGTAGCAACAAACATGGTTTTGACTCTGAACTATAATTAAGTACATCTGCTTTTAAATGAATTCTATGAAGAACAGAAAGGATTGTGGAATATTCACTTTTTTGTCAAGAATGAGAATATCAAGGTAAAGGAGACGTTATGTATAACAGGTGGCAATGAGATCCTCTTAAAGTTCAAGAGTATCTATATTTCTCACAGATAATTAAATTTATCATGAGAAAAATCATCTTTTATTCATACAATTTTATATTCTATAAACTCAGTTTCATTGCGGGCCGCATCAGGGTTGTGTTTGACCTTGGAGAGCTGGTGAGTGTGTGTGGCTGAGAGAGGGGATGGTCATGGTGGGTATGGCAGGGGTGGGCATGGCCATGGTGGGCATTTGACACAGGTTCAAGATGCATTTTTTTCCTTTGTCTTCTTTCTTTCCACAGTTTTTTACTATAACCATTTTTCTATATCTTCTACCAGATATTATAGACAAACATTTATTATTTATTCTTCCTAATCCACTAAACTTTTTAGTTCTAAATTTATATCCCATTGTTTAATAGTACGTTGCTTTTCCAGGCAAAAAAGTTATTTATACTATTGTATTTTTATTATTCAAGTAATAATAAAAATACAATAGCATAAATAACATGATAATACAAGATCTAACAGCAGTGCTAAATTTCAGGATAGTAAATAGAAATGGCTGTCAATTATACATTGTTGATTGTAGATTAAATGACCTACTGTAGGTAAACTTTGGCATTAAACTGTAATATTAACATGGGATGTTGCTTGTTTTCTATCCAGATCAGGCACTTACTTGAGGTCACATAATTGTAATCCAGTCCTCCTGCAGCACTCTACCAGCCAAAAATGGGCTGCATGGAGGCCTTGCCAGGCCTCTGCACAGTCTGTTTTTGGCTGGCAGAGTGCTTCTGGAGGCAGGAGGGCAAAAACATGCCTTGCAGGGGCCTTGCAGGATCTCCATAGGGCCCATTTTTGGCCGGCAGAGTGCTGGTGGAGGCTAAAAACTGGCTGCTGGGGGACGGTTGTACGCACACATACACACACAACCTATTTTGGTCGACAGAGGTACCTCAGGCCTTTGAGTTTGACACCCCTGTTCTAAAAGGACTTTCAGAAGGGTAGATAAAGGAAGAGTTGTTTTGGCAAGATGGATGTCATATACTGTAAATTTGATAAATAAATGATATTCAGGGTCCTTAGCTTCCAATATTGGCTGATGCTATAGTACAAAAACAATAATAAACAAGGCTGTACTGATATCAGAAAGATAATTAATTAAATTTGATCATTATTTCTTATTCTAGAAAAGCAATCCCAGTACAAAGAAGGATAAATAGTATCAGGAAAAAAGGGGGGATTTTTATTCTAATCAGAATTTGAGAAACGAAATACCGTTGCAGGAATCAGAGACCATAAGTTCTTGTTCTCCTTTAAGCACAGATGCTACGTGTACGATTATAGAACAGTTTCAACCCGACCGATCGCACTGGTTGCTATTGCAGGAATGTGAAGAAAGAAGTATGGTATGCCACCTTGAGTTGTACCCATGACAGGGGAATAAAAATCTAATCAAGAAGTGCATTCAGGAAAGGCATAATTGCATTTGTCCATGAATAACAGAGTTAGTCTGATAAGTCTTTTCATTATGAAGTCACTTGTGGGAGCATTGTATTTAGGTCTGGCAAACAATTATGCGATTAGCTTGATTTGTTGTACTTCTAATCCACATGTGGCATCCATATGGGATGACAAGAAAAGATGTGCTTCAGAGCACACAAACAATTAAAATTGTATTTTGTTTTTACCGACATGGTTCATGGCTTCTGAAATCACCACAGATCTATTGGAATCTGAATGTAGTCCCTTTTAAAAATAAGGATGCGCAATCTATTTTAAAAAGAATATTTACTGTATATAGAAACTGTGATTATTTCATTTTTTTCCATCTTAATTTCTTTCTGTTATTATTTGCATCACTCATGAGAAGCATCTGCCTGCAAATGAGAAATTTTCTTTAATACTTACACACTTCTTTATTATCACAGGGTTGACCCAAATTCATTTTGATGGTGCTAATTATCAGGATGAATTCCCAGCATAAAGGGGGTTCACAAGGTTACTGTAGCATCTGTTTCACTAGAGTTACAGGGCTAATGAGTGCTGAAATGACAAAATCTCAATCAAAGACAGTTTATACATTTAAATTCTGAATTAACCTATACATGTAAAAAGGTTGTCGGGCTCCTCAAAATGCTGATTCTAACCATGAAACAGATAGGATAGATTCATAATGAATGTCTGGTTCTTAAATCTTTTATTAAAATGTCTCACAGAAAAATAGAATATTCAAGCATGGGCTCTATACCTTCCTAAATGGTTATGACATCCCCGCCCTGTCATTAATAGTTGTGATTTTGAACTTAAATCCATTTTATATACTGGCTTTACTTCAGTAAATGATATACTAAAATCTTTAGTTGCTCATAGATAATCTGATCATTGGTGTACAGAAATGATGACATGTTATCACTTGGCCTTTGGCCCCCATTGGTCTCCAAAATATCATGGATCAGAAGCCAATGGATAAAGAAAATTGATTACCCCCCCCTTCCTCCTAATATTACTTCTCTTCAAACAATATGGATATTTAGTTTCAGGATAAGTGACTAAGTCAGTTGTTGTTAGGCTCATGGAATTCCACTCCTGTCACCACCTATCACTGCTTACTAACTCTTCAGACCCGAACACATGCATGATGTGGGACCAAAAATTAGCTACTTGGTTTCTCAGTGGTGACTTAAAAGGGAACAACTTCTTAAATGTAAGCTCAGTTCCTAGTGACCACATGGATACTGCTATGTTTCCTTGAAACAGTATCAAAATCATGTCCCAGTGTTGTCTTGTAGCAGTGTTTTTTACATTTGTCCAATATATACTTTCCAATCTTGCCTACAACTTTAGGACAATCTTGTAGTTTAACATTCAAATACTGGCTGAGTCAAAGCTGTTTAGGAGCTGCTAACTTCAATTTTCATGGTAAATCTAAGAAATCATTTCTGGGACAGGCCTAAAAAATTACATTTGGTTAGAATCATCACCTTTCACTCTGGTCTATCGTGAAGGTAGAATCTAAAGTAAAAAATGTGGATTATTACTTCAAAAATGGTTGGATAAAGCAAATCTAAATTTTCAACTCAGCAGTTAAAAACGTTACAGATGGTGAGTTGACCCAATTATCTGATACAACATATGCAAAAGGTTCTCCTACTATTTAAAAAAAACCCACCATGGGATTGAATATTAATTGACTGAAACATATACTGATATATACAGTGTGTTCAGAATTAATTAAAATAGACTGACATACTTCTAAAACTATATCAGGTTATACAGCATTTGGCATTCATTGATCAGAAATCAATGGCTTTGTGTGTCAGAATGCCATCAAATTGATTAATGTTGGCACTATCTGCTGTGAAATTCCTGACTAGAAGCCTTGTATTTGTACATACTGTGCCTTTTGTGATAAAAACAGACAACATCACTGGCACAGACCTTTGGCTGTCATCCTGGTAGTTCCATATTATTATCAAGAGGTTATTTTTAGTTGACAGTCATGGATGGATTATTCACAATTAAGGCAGAAATGACCATTGAGTTTAGATTCACCATCTTTATAATTTTTTTAAAAAAATTATAAATAGCTCTTGAGCGTTTCTGTGCATTTCAAAGTGTTCTATTCTTTGTTGAATCCTAATGATGGCACAGAGAGAATCCCAGCTTTCTTTGCAGCTGGATGTATGTAGCACAAGCCAAAGGGACATGTCTGCCCTTTTCTGCAGACATAGTTCAGACATGAATACTCATAATATGTCATGATTTTCCTCTAAGAAGCAATGGCTCATTCTAACCCACCTGTGAGTTAAAAGGCCATCATTTAAATTTCACAGAACAGCAGAAAGGTTAACCCTGAATTGGAGCAGATGGGCTACATTCATACAGAAAGAAGCCACTGAACTCATTTAATTAACCCCACTTGGTACACAGTTGTGCATGTTTAATCATGTACTGAGCATAAATGCAGTGATTAGAAGCTGACTAGCTGGGTTGCTTTTATTCCCTACTCCCAAAAGCAGAGACATCATTTTTATTTAAAATTATTCTTAGTTCAGAATAGGGCTCCATTTTCAGCTACAACAGCTTCCTGCAGTCCTCTCCAGTGAAAATGGAACTCAGGGTGTGTGTCGCATGCTGGCAGATGGTTGCAGGAGGCCATCACAGCCAAAAACAGCCGAAAAACCTACTCACCCTTACGACGTTTGAGTAGGGTGACCAACCGTCCTCTTTTGCACGGACATGTTCTCTTTTTACGTCCTGTCCGGGGCGTCCGGCCGGGTTTTATAAATTTTATAAATTTACCCGGACGCCCCTGACTGGACGTAAAAGTGGCGACGTCACATCTGGCAAATGGACAAAAGCGAGAAGCTTCAGCAAGAAGTCCCGGAACAAGCTTCTTGCTTCTCAGCCTATTTGCGGTCGATTGCCGGCGAAGGGAAGCCCCCAGCCCCCGCCACCGCCCCCTCCCGTTCCCATCGCCGCGCTCCCATTCGCCCCCTCCGTTGCCATTGCCGCGCTCCCGTTCACCCCCCCGTTGCCATCGCCGCGCTCCCGTTCTCCCCCCCGTTCCCATCGCCGCGCTCCCGTTCGCCCCCCCATTGCCATCGCCGCGCTCCCTTTTACCCCCCCCGTTGCCATCGCCGCGCTCCCATTCGCCCCGCCTCCCCGACGTCGACGCCCCGCCCCAATGACGCCGACGACGCCCCGCCCCCCCGGCCAACAGCGACGCCCCCCCGTCCTCTTTTTTTGTTTTTCAAATATGGTCAGCCTAGCATAAAGACTGATGCAAAGGAGCAGCTCCTCTTTCTCTCTATTGCCTGTTACTTCCTTGCCATCTCTCTTTAGTGGACCAACTGTTTCTTGACTTTTTTCTTGTTACTTATATGTTGAAAGAAACTTTTTGGGAAATTATCTTTGACTTTTGTTGCAAGTCACTTTCCTTTTTTGTCTTTCAGTTTATCAGAGCGATATTTGTGCAACCATGCTGGTTTTTTCTTGGATTCCTTGTTTTTCTTTTTTCAGTGATATTGTATTAGACTAGGCTTTTATGATCATATTTTTCAGAGTTTCCCATGCTTCTTGAGGTGTTTTTCCTTTAGGATTTTCATCCATGGAATTTTTCTTAGGCTCTCTCTGAGTTTGTTAAAATCAGTTCTTTTAAAGTTTAAGACACTGGTTGGATTATATTCTGTTGCTTGTGTTTGCATTATATTCAATTCCAATATGATGTAGTCAGTCTTCATAAGATTAATTATCTTCTTGCATATGCTGTTTGATTAATGAGGATCTTTATAAAAAAAGGAAAAAAATATAGATAAATTTGAATAGAAACAAATGGAAAATATGAAAGACAAATTGCATGTGAATTGTAAATTGGCTTTCTGAAATAATAAATAGGATACAGAATCATAACATTGTTGAGACAAAGTACTATATTCATTTCCTTAAAAGAAATCATTTGAGACCTAATTGTATTATCATACATCTCCTTCATATTTATGCCAGGTTTTCCCTTTGAAAAAAAATAAGGACAGGATATATATAGTGGACTTCAGTGCAAAATAGGAAAGGAAATACCAGATCCCGGTCATCAACGGAAGCCCGGTAGAGAGAGTGGACTGCTTCAAATACCTCAGTATCATCTCAAAGAACCTGTAATGGACCTTCCACATCAACACCATGGTAAAAAAGGCCCGACAATGTCTCTTCCACCTCAGACGCTTGAGAGACTTCAGACTTCTACCGAAGGTGCTTAGGAACTTCTATTCCTGCACTGTAGAGAGCATTCTGACGGGCAAAATCACAACCTGGTTTGGGAATAGCACCATGCAAAACAGACAAACACTACAGAGGGTGGTACACTCAGCTGAGTGCATCATCCACACCGGACTCCCCAAGCTGCACTCTATCTACAACAAATGTTGCCAGACCAAAGCTAAGAAGATAGCAAAGGACCCCAGCCACCCCAACAACAGACTGTTTAGCATGATGCGGTCGGGAAAGCGTTTTTGCTCTCTGAAGGCAAACACAGAAAGAATGAGAAGGGGTGTTGGACTTATGTGATACGCTCCTTCTCGTTGAGTGAAGAGGCAATCCACAGATTGGGAGAAATACCCGTCATTCAGATCCATGTGACTGAGTAAAAGTATAAAAGGGACTAGGCCCGCCCTCCTGTCCCAGTTTCTATGAAGTCCTCGTAGGTTTGCATGAAGTCTCTCCGCAATGGTGTTGGAGCTATGTTCGCTTGTATCTGGAAAAACACTTAAGTCAATGCATAAATCAATTTGGTTTCATTGTAGTAATTAGGTATGGCTTGCCAGAATATGGACTACCTAATTGGGTGGGCTGGATTGCCTCTTCACTCAACGAGAAGGAGCGTATCACGTAAGTCCAACGCCCCTTCTCCATTGATTGTGAAGAGGCAATCCACAGAGTGTGCCACCTAGCTTCCAGGGAATGTCCTGGATCCGGACAAAAGTCTGGAAGGATGATTTCTTGCCCTCTATGAAATGGAGAATTGACCTTCGGCAAGAAGGTGGGGTCGAGCCGAAGAACTACTCTGTCCTGATGAAAGACACATAGATCCTCTCTCACAGACAGAGCGGATATCTCCAAAATGCACCTGGCAGTAGTAATGGCAATCGGGAATGCTGTTTTCCATGACCGGATTTGTAATGGCGACGTATCAAGTGGTTCAAAGGGACTTTGAGTGAGTGCCGTTAGTACCTTGGCCAGCTCCCAGGTAGGGTAGCGATGAAGGACTGGGGGACTAAGATTAGCGACTCCATGAAGGAACCTGGTGACCATGGGGTGTCTAGACAATGGCACCACCAACAGTCACAGTTTACTACCGAGGCGATTGCTGCCACCTGGCATCGCAAGGTATTGGGCTTCAGACCTTTCTCAAGCCCATCCTGAAGGAACTCAAGCAAATCAGAAATCGATGCCCTAGCCAGAATCAGGGAGCGTGTTACACACCACACTGTGAACGCCTTCCAAGTAGTTTTGTAGATCCTTGTGGTAGAAAGTCTGCGGGAGGCCTGAATGGTGGTGATGACTCTGGTGGATATCTGACAACCACTCAAGGAAAGGCGTTCAGTCTCCAGGTGGCTAGGTTGAGCCACCCCGGGTCTGGATGTAGTGTGGCCCCTTGTGACAGTGGCGGTGGAATCAGGGATAGCCTCCAAGGTGCAGAGACTGATAAGCGTAGGAGTTCCGGAAACCAAGGTCTCTTCGGCCAATAAGGCGTGATCAGGATCAGATGAGCTCATTCCTTCATGGCCTTCCGAATAACCCTGGGAATCAGGGGCAGAGGGGGAAAGGCATAGAGGAAACCTCTTGGCCAGGGAGAACGCAACGCGTCCACTCCTTCTGCTCCTGGTGTTGGGTAGCGAGTAAAGTACCTGTCCAGTTTGGCATTTACGGCCGTGGTGAATAGGTTGACCTTCATTTGACTGAAGTGGTCCTGTAGTTGACAAAATATCTGGGGGTGTAGCTCCCATTCTGCGTGGTCCAGCACTATTCTGCTGAGCCAGTCCGCTTGGACGTTGTCCACCCCGGATATGTGTTGGGCCATCAAAGATTGCAGGTGACTCTCTGCCCACATGAGTAGGCGACATGCTTCTTTCATCATTGCCTGGGAATTCGTGCCACCCTGATGGTTGATGTGAGCCTTCGTGGCAATGTTGTCGGTCAGAACTAACACATGACATCTTTTGATTTTGGGCTGGAATTCCATGAGAGCCAGATGGACTGCTCTCAGTTCTAACCAATTGATGCTGTGAGCTAGTTCTGACTGAATCCATTGCCCCTGAGCCATATGTTGGTTTATATGGGCCCCCCAGCCTTGCAGGCTGGCATCTGTGGTGATCACTGTTCTTGTTGGTTCCCAGAAGGTGCAGCCCTTGTGGATTTTGGACGACGTCCACCAATGAAGGGATCTGGAAACCAATGCCGGAATCTTCACCTTGTGGGTTGAGTGACTGGTCCCTCTGCGTTCGTAAGGCAGGAGGAACCATTGTAGTGACTGCAAATGCAGTCTGGCCCATGGGACGATGTTGAAGCATGACACCATCTTGCCGAGCAGCTGGCAGAGCTGATACAGAGAGGATCTTGGTTGTCGGAGAACGCTGTTTGCCAGGGATGAGAGACTGTCCTTTCTGTCCTCTGACAGAAAAACTTGACCCTGTCGAGTGTTGATCACTGCTCCCAGGTGCTGTAGACAAGTGGTGGGTTGAAGATGACTCTTCTCCAGATTGATGGAGAATCCGTGGTTTCTCAGCGTCTGCATGATTATGCTCAGGTCCCTGCAGGCCAGCTCGTACGACTGTGATTGGATGAGAATGTCATCCAAGTAGGCATGCACCCAGACTGGAATCAGATGGAGGTGTGCCATGATTATGGCTAGTATCTTCATGAAGACTCGTGGGGCTGACGACAATCCGAAAGGCAGGGCCTGGTATTGGAAGTGCAGGCCCTGATACACAAATCGGAGGAATCATTGGTGCGCGGGATGAATCGGAATGTGAAGGTATGCTTCTGTGAGGTCTAGAGAAGAGAGAAGATCCCCCTGATTCAGGAGCGACAGTATGCTGTAAAAAGAGTGCATTTTGAACCTCTGGTATTTAACGTAATAGTTGAGGTCTTTCCGATCGAGGATGGCTCTCCACCCGCCAGATGTCTTGGGGATCACAAAGAGTGTCAAGTAAAATCCCCGGTCCCGAAACTCCTCTGGGACATATACGATGGCTCTGATGGATAGAAGATGGTCTATAACCTCACGCATGAGTGCCCAACTCTGAGGGTTTCTTGAAGTTCTGCATTTGATGAATCTGGTTGGTGGATCTTGCTCTAGCTCTAGAGTCAACCCATAGCGAATCATTTGGCGTATCCATACGTCCGAGGTTGGGACCTCCCATTGGTCAGCGAAATGTGAAAGATGGCCACCAATGGGAGGGTTGGATCCAAAGTCACTTGGAGCACCTGTAAGGTCATCCTCTAGTGCTTCGGAAAGGCTTCTTGGGGTAGGTGGACTGTCTGCCTCGAAAGGATCGTTTTTAACGTGGATTTTGGCAATCATGAGGATTTATCTGAGGACCCAAATCTTCCTTTCTTATGTATAGCACAGGGTGAAATATTGTTTCTATTGTTTTTGTTTATGTTTTGTTATTATCAATAAAAAAATTAAAAAAACTTTTTTTTAAAAAAAAAGAAAGGATCGTTGCTGTTGACGGTCCTGTCGGTAAGAGTAGTCTTACCTGTAAACTTGGTCCTGGTGATATGAGGGAAAACATTGGTTACTAACCGAAGACTCGTCATAGGGATGAAAATTGTGTCTTCGAAAGGATGGTGTCTTCTTTCGGTCATTAGCCCAGTATCCAGAGGTCATTCTTTTCTTCCCATCCTTAGTCTCCGATACTGGTGCTAAGGAGTCGCCAAAGAGGTGGGTACCCTTAAAAGGAGAAGACGCCAGTTTCCATTTTTGCTTTTGTTTGGCCTGCCAATTCTTTAGCCATAACAGGCGTCTTGCCAGCACGGAGGATCCAATGGCCCTCATTGCAAACTTTGCAGCGTGCAGTGTAGCGTCCGCAGAGAATTCCACAGCGGCCATGATCTTGTTGACATCCTGGTGAAGTCTAAGATCTTCAGTGGAAAGCCGGGCTTGGAGTTGTCAGAGCCAGAGCAATGTGGCCCTATTAAAGAACGAGGCGGCGGAGTCAGCCTTCACTGCCCAGGCTGCTGATTGATGACCTCGATGTAGTACTTGTTCTGACCATTTTTCATCCGGTCGCAGGGTGTCCATTGGGTCTGTAACAATAGCACTGGAAGCTGCAAGTGCTATTATTGGTTCATCCACCTGTGGTGGTTCCAATGTCGTGGCAAAAGCCGCTTGAAGATTGTAAAAGCACTTTTCCGAATTTAATGGAGGCTTGCCGGCCGCTGGGACCTCCCACTGCTTGCTCACTAGGTCAGTGATAAGCAGAGGAGCCGGCATTTCTTCCAGCTGTGTAGTTTGTGGAGATAGGAGAAGTTGTGCTGTCTCCTTAAGGGAAGGTTCCTCCTGATTAGTAGCTGATTAGGATTGGTTTTTTTGGACAGAAAAGTGACGGCCTTGGCTTTGCTCAGGAATGTCCTGAACAAAGATGGTCTGAAAAGACCCGAAGACATTTGAGGTTCTGAATAGTCCTCTCTGTCATCAGAAAGTAGGCAGTCCTCATCTCCGGAACAAAGGCCTTCACTATCCGAAGAGGAAGGTGAAGATGTCATTTCTCCAACTGTGTGGGATGGTTGAGCCTGTTTGTGGGAATGCAAGGCAGTTCCAGATGTCGTCGCCCTGCTGGCAGGTGGGGTGTGCTGCGAAAGAGCTTCTGCAATGATATCCTTCATCTGTGCTAGCAGAGTAGCCTGCATAGCTGCCATGGAAGATGTTAAGGCCGAAGGCTCGGCTGATACTGACAGAAATGAGGAGTTGATTGGCCCCTCTTGTGGTTCTGTGGAGCAAACCTGTCCAGCTTCTTGGAGTACTGGATCTAGGAGCCCCTGTTGTGGCTCGGGTGATGGTGAGGGAGACAGATTTGCGATATTAGGCCCCCTAACTATAGGGGAGACTGGTCCTGGAGTGGATGCAGGTTGCAGCTGAGAGATGTTGTTTTGTACTGACAAGGCCCATTGCTTGACAAGCTCTCTTTGGCAACATAGAGCTTCCTTTTCCTGGGCTCTAGTATTGGTAGAGAACTTTTTTGATTTTGGCTTCTTTGGAGCCAAGTGTTTGCGCTTCATGGTGCATTTCCGGCCTGGCTGTGGTGACAGAGAACTGGGAGGGTTGTTAGTCTTGCCATCCATGCTTGTTTCTGTAAGGATGAAACAAGAAAGGAGGAAGTGGAAAGGTGATTACTAATGATCCCTCATGGTCAAGTGATTAGGGTGTTAGTATGAACTATGTAGTCCTCCTTTGAGGGAAGAGCAGCTGGCCTATCCCTTTATTTGAGCCAAAGGTTCCCCAACAAACATCCTTTATTATGCAAGACTGCAGACATGGCCAATAGGATCAGGCATCAGCTGATAATAAAAAAATGTCAGGCCTCGAGCAGGCCCTGCACTCAAGAAGGCCTTGCACTTTGCAAAGGCGGGCAGTCAGTGAAGAGGCCGCAGTAAGTATTCAGCCAATCAAAATGGCAGCCACTTGCATTTGGCACCAAATTACTCCCTCAAAATGGCGGCCGCTATGAGCCATCAGGATCAGACGTTATAGGTCTTATCCTGAAGCAACAATGGCAAGAGCGCTAGAACATCGAAATTATTGCCCTCAGCCTTGGCAGGGCCTCGGGTCCTGCCGTGGGATCCGTGGCTCGGTAGCGCCACGGTCCCAGTCCTCTTCTCTTCCGTTCAGTATTTGGGCTGTGCCGAGAAGTAAGCGGCCCCAAAATGGCGGCCAGGACCGCCCCTGTCGCCGGGACTCGGCTGCGCTCCGTTCCGATCAATAAAATTGCTTTGTGAGACCAGTGCTCTTCTGCCTGCTCCTCGGGAAGGCAGCAGGCATTGCTCATTCAAATTTGAATCGGGCTCATCAGACGTAGCCCGGGGGGGTGAGGGAGGAGAGGGGCGAAGGCTAATTGACAGATCAGCACGTCAGAGGCTGCAGAGGTTTTAACTGAATCGGCAGCCAAGCCTGACAAGCCGGGAAGGCAGAAACAAGATAGAGAGGCTAATTGCAGTCATTGCTGACAGGCCGGAAGGCACAAACCAGCAATTAGTTAAAAAAGGGCTTATTGCGGATCGCATGAGCCTCTCCAGAGCGGCTGTCAGCGTTTGAGAAAAAAAAAACCTGTTAGCCACTACTATTGCTGTAGCAACGTTTTCAACGTGCTCTGACAGGATTAAACGACAGCCTGCCTCGCCTCCCCCGAGCCTGCTAGATATGAGGTAATTAAATTCTTGCTCTGGGGAAAACACCTTTGTCAAGGGTAATTCCAAACTCACAGTTAGATTAATTTATATTTTCTGTTTGTCCTGTTTCTTAGTTGATTGCAGAGAGGCAATTCTCAGATCTGTGACCGATGACTGAGTAAGAAACTGGACAGGAGGGCGGGCCTAGTTCCTTTCATACTTTTACTCAGTCACGTGGATCTGAATGACGGGTATTTCTCCCAATCTGTGGATTGCCTCTTCACAATCAACGGAGAAATAGCTTCTTTCCACAGGCAATACGGACACTAAACCAGGAACCACAAGAACACTCAGGACTATAACAGGAACCATGATTGTATCTACATATACATGATGTACCCACCTTCCCAACTATCCCCAACTTATTCCTAACCTATTTCCTACCCTATCCCTCCCTTTTTTGCCCTAACTTACTCGCGGTCATGGGCGGTTGCATAAGCATTTCACTGTATATCGTACCATGTATGACTCTGTATGTGACTAATAAATTTGAATTTGAATTTTATATTCAAATATTTAGCACAAACCTGAGAAAAATAATTGTATTCCCTAATCCCTAGCATTCTGTTCAGATTTTTAGGCAGACTGTAATAGCTAGATAGTAAAGTCCACTTGTGTTTCTTCATCAAAGAGAAATGCTCTACTTCATAAAAAGTCAACTATCCTCTCCCTCCTTCCTCTCTTTCACACGGACACACACCCCAGTTCTGCCATGCTGTAAACAGTAATCCTGATTTGTAAAGGGGAACACCGGTTTTCTTTTTTATTAACTGGGTTGATATTCTGCTCAACAGTGAACAATGGGTTAATCTTCTGATAGTTAATGCTATAAAAATCAATGTAATCTAAATTCTTTTGTTTTCCACTTTCACACTTTCTAAATAAATGTCAATATCTAAGATCAGCTTTTTAGAAAAACACACAAAAAAGTCCAAATTTTCTTAAAAAGATCTTTTCCTTTCTAATCTTCTTTCATGGTGACATTAATTAATTAGCTAAGTTTAGATTAAAAATATTTATTTTATTTTTATTTTCAAATGAAATTATTTATTTTCTGAAATTCCTGAAGAAATCAGAATGAGATATTGCAAGCATGGATTTAGAACTTAAAAATAGCAAACAGAAAATAGCAAAACCAAAACAATACCTGCTTTGGTGTTTCTGTTTAATAATGAATAGCAGTATTTTTTTATCTGTTCAAAACTTCAATAAAGTGTTAAACCTTCATGGTGCAAAAGGCAGCCCCTGTGTGATTATTTTAAAGCTGTCACTAAATCAAGAATTATGAGAAAATATTTATCTCCTAAAACACAGTGGTTGTAGTTTTACTTATTCTTTTAGAACTATTTGATAAGAGCAAAAGAGCAATTTTCATTTCACTTCATCTAAGAGATCACTATAATGAGAGCCTACTGTGTAAAAAGGTTGCTAGTAAAAAATCAGCTTCACATGCTGGATCTGGAAATAATCTTTAAGTATTAATTTCAACCATGCTTTATTAAAGTAAGTGGTTTTCAGATTGTACCTTTGTTTTTATACTGTGATTCACATTTATCGTGTTTACACAGAGACCATCATAATTTGACGAATACTTTTAAGAAATGCAGTAGAGTTTCATTTCCATAAAGTGTCCTAAGAAAAGGTGATTATTATTTGTACTTTATAAGTTAGTATTTAAGATCAATGTATTATAAAAATATATATATATTCAAGTTTGTGTTTAGGATCAATTATATGATACAAATAAATAAAACTATTTTGGTTGAAATATATGACTAACGCAAGGCTAAATAAGGAAGAAAGGAATTATAGCTTTTCAAGGTTATGTTATGTTGTCTTTATAAATAACATTTGATCTCAGTAGGAGAGGTCTGATTAATCTTCTTCCTAATCTACTGGTTTTCTATGCATAGAAAATTACTTTTATCCTAGAAAAATATCCCAAGTAGTCTGGTTTAGTTATTTTTTTACCACTTTGTCTGGAAACTAGAGCCAACTGCTATTTCAAACATATCAGATATATGTCAGATATATACCTGTAGGAAATAACTTAAAATTACATTGCTATCACCCAAAAGAAAAACTTGATTTCATCTTTGATGAGCAATACTGCTAATGAATTCTCTTTTCAAGTGGGAAGACTTAAAATGGTGAAACTCTTAGGTATTTATGCTTTTGATGACTTTGACCCACCAAAATTAAATTAATTGTTAAATAATATGAAGACATGTCAGAAAGTGTCAGAGAAAGAGAGATATGTTGAATTTTGATTCTGGAAATTGAACTGGAAAATCAGTTTGTTGTTAATCAAAAGAAATGTGTTCAGTTTCAGTCTGGAAGGTGTGGAGGAATTAAAAGAAAAATAACTTTATTGATGAGGGAAAACAAAGCATGGATGGGGACATGTGCTGAATAAGACGACAGGGCTATGCATGTGTTGTCCCCAAAATGGGCATTAGCTTGGCGTCAAAGCATAATTAACCACAGGATGTGATACAAAGAATACTTTTATTTTGGTACCAAGATAGAAGGACCTTGGCCAAAAGCTGCCAAAGGCCATGAGCAAAGTCTTACAGCCATTCTTATAGTGGAAGGGTGGTCCCATACAACCCTTTGCCCTTCCCCTAATAATGCATGCGTAACATATAATATTGATTGTGTAATGTACCACACAGGCACGGCCGGAGTTTCCACTCCGGTCCGTCTGTGCGGACTTTTGAACCGGCAGCTGATTGGCTGCCAAAAGAACACTTCCCATTGGATGAACAATTGGACAAATTAATCACCCAGGGCATTTTAGTGCCAATTGACTTTGCCAGGTGGGAGACCCCCATTGTCACCCCAATTAAGCCTGATGGGTCTCTCCGCGTATGTGCTGATTATAAGTGTTCCATTAATAAAGCATTACAATGGAATGCATATCCAGTTCCAGTCATCCAGCACCTCCTCCATTCCCTGGGACAAGGAAAAGTTTTCGCTAAACTAGACCTGGCACAAGCATACCAACAATTGCCAGTGGATGAACAGACAGCAGAAGCCCAAACCATAGTTACCCATAGGGGGGCATTTAAGTGCACACGTTTACAATTTGGGGTTAGCACGGCCCCGGGAATATTCCAGTCCCTAATGGAGCGTTTGTTACAGGGCATTCCTGGAGTAACTCCATATTTTGATGACGTCCTGGTGGCTGCTGCAAACCACCGAGAACTCATCACCAGGCTCAGAACAACCTTCCAGAGGTTCCGGGATGCAGGACTTAAGCTTAATAAAAACAAATGTTTAATAGGTGTCCCCAAAGTTGAGTTCTTGGGATTCAGAATAGATGCAGTGGGTATACACCCCACTAGAAGTAAAACTGCGGCCATTCATGACGCCCCCCCACCCTCCAACAAAACAGAGCTGCAAGCATTCTTGGGACTCCTTAACTTTTACAGCATGTTTTTGAGGCAAAAAGCCACAATCGCTGAACCTCTCCATAAACTGCTAAATAAAATGACACCGTGTTTCTGGGGGGAAGTAGAACAAAGGGTATTCCAAGCTGTTAAAGCATTGGTCACTTCCAACAGCCTGCTGGTTCAATATTGTGAATCTACACCAGTTGAGCTAACCTGCGATGCGTCACCTTATGGTGTGGGGGCAGTTCTCAGCCATGTGTTTCCTGATGGCTATACAGCACCCATAGCATTCTATTCCCAAACCTTTGTGCATCTGAAAGGAACTATAGCCAACTAGACAAGGAGGCACTGGCTGCTGTAGCAGGGATCAAACGTTTCCATGACTACCTTTATGGCTGGAAATTCACACTTGTAACCGACCTCAAACCCCTCCTGGGCCTCATCGTGGGGAACAAACAAACCCCGCAAGTACTCTCCCCCCACATGACTTGCTGGATAGAATTCCTGGCAGCATACTCTTACACATTGGAGTACCACCTGGGGCACAAATACCACGTGCTGATGCCCTCAGCCACTGCCTGCTTCCATCCAGCCCTCACGACCCGGCCCCAACCCTCCCTTTGCTACTAATTGAACATATTCCAGACAACCCTGTCACAGCGGACTTAATCACAAAACACACGACAAGCGATCCCACCCTTGCAGCCGTCCTGCAATGGGTGCTCAAGGGGTGGCCCCCAACGTGAAGGGGAAACCAGTTCAAACCCTTTGAAAATAGACAATCCAAACTTTCCACCCAGCGGGGTTGCCTCCTGTGGGGACACAGAGTCATCATACCCCACCATTTGTGGGACCAGATCCTCACAGCAATCCATGAGGACCACCTGGGCATGGTACAAATGAAATTGTTGGCCAGGAGTTACATGTGGTGGCCTGGACTCGACAATGACATCGAGGAAACAGTCAAGCTTTGCCACCCATGCCAGGCGTCACATACTGCCCCTCCGGCAGCACCAGCATCAAAATGGGACACCACTCAGAACCCCTGGTCCTGAATCCATGTGGATTTTGCGGGACCAGTTCAGGGCCAAATGCTTCTCATCACTGTGGATGCCCATTCCAACTGGACCAAAGTCCAACCAATGCGTTTGACCTCCACCAAAGCCACCATAGCCGCTTTGCAGGCCACTTTTGCAACACATGGCATTCTGGATGTCCTAGTGTCTGACAACGGCCCCCAATTCGTAGCAGCCAGCTTCGAAAATTTTCTCAATAGCCTAGGGATCCGCCACACCACCTCCGCCCCATACAGACCCATGGCAAACAGATGAGCAGAACGGGCCGTATGAACAATGAAGGAAGCCATCAACCGCATGCATTCTGGCAATTTGCAACAAAAAATAAACACTTTTCTCCTCACCCAGCATTCCACCCCCTCCCCAACTTCCAACCGTAGCCCCGCCGAACTCTTAATGGGGCGCAAAATAAAGATTCCCCTGAGCAGAGTCCATCTGGACTAACCCCCCCTCTTCCCACACTCTTCTCCCAAAGGGTAAGAACCTTCTTAGAGGGGGAAGGGGTATATGCAAGGAATTACCCAGGCCCACCCAAATGGGTGCCTGGGACCATCAGCCAGTAAACAGGCCCCAAATCTTACGAAGTAAAAATAAATGATGGCCGCACCTGAAAAAGGCACATCGACCAACTATGGGGAAGGATAATAAATGGGAATGAACCCAGTGGGGAGGGGGAGCCAAACAATCTAAGGGAAATGGGCTACCCAGGGGGAGTCACGCATTACGTACCTGGGGCCTGTCTCGCACCTCCACCAGCCACCAAGGCCTAGCAGCCGCCGTCACCGCAAACGATGCCACTGCCCCCGCCGCCACAACCGCCGGGAACAGAAGAGGTCCCCGGCATGTCCATCCATGGCAGTGGCAGCAGCTCAAATGAACAGAGCCTGCGCCGTTCGACACGCACCCAGTAGTTTTAATTCTTTGTCTAAGGCAGCAACTCCATCCCCTGTAATCTCCCCCCTTTACAGAAAATAAAAGAATAAACAGTTGTGTCTTGTGGAAGACAGAGAGACAGGAAGTGACAAGCTGCTTCTAAGGCAAAGAGGCCAAGTTTAGTTCAAAGAAAGCAAGTTTGGTTCAGAATTCATATTCCTACCCGAGTCCTATCTCCATATCTGACCCTTCCTCTGATCCCCAGGACCTCATCTGTATATACATTCCATTATCTGGTCCTTCACATGTGTTCATGCCTTTTCAATCGCCAAAATTCTCTGCAGCAGGAAATCCTGTTAATACAGTGTCCCTGTATTATATGTAAGTACTGTATATTCTACTTATACTTGATTGAATGTGATAAAACTTCCATTAACACTTAGCTATCAAATATATTAGAGTTGGAAATTAAGAAACCAAAGTTCAGTGGGTAATTCTTGGTACCAACTATTCCAGAGGTGAAATTCAGCAGGTTCTAGCAGGTTCGCTAGAACTGGTAGTAAAATTTCTAAGCAGTTTGGAGAACCAGTTGTTAGAAGAAATCTCCTTTTGTTTTTTTTCCACTTTACAGGGTTAATCCTG
>JAEANM010001569.1:0-27244 GCA_017656035.1 Myanophis thanlyinensis
CAGAGATCATCCACCAATGCGACCAAGGCTGTCTCCGTGCTGAAACCAGGCCTGAATCCTGATTGGAGGGGATCTAAATACAAGGCTTCATGCAGATGCTGGGGAAGCTGTCGTGCCACCACAGTCTCCACAGCCTTCGCTAATAGTTGTTTTTAGTTGGTTTGTGTGCTGTGATGGTATGTCTGAAACATTTCTGATGCAATGTTATCCTTTTCATAACTTGTGTTGGTTGTGCTGTAGAGGGTTAAGTAGCTGAACACTTTTTGATGAAGTTCCATAGGTATCCAATTTGTTAGAAAATATTTTAGTGGCTAATAACTGCATTTCACAAATTGGAGATGGTAGTGTTGCATTCTAAGGGTGGGACCAAGATAGTTTTTGTATTTTTGATTACTTTTAAGGATCACCTTTTACTTTGTGTTCATGTTCTAAGAAAACCCTGCTTTTTGCCTTGATTTTCAAATCATTGTTCTGAATAGGTTTCTTTTGTTTAAGACATGGTCACCAACTTTGGTACTCACTGTATATGAAACAACTCACCTCTATGCTTTCTTTCAGATATTAACAAGGAAGCTTAATTGAATAAGAAGCACTGTATTAGATACATCAGAGACCACTGAAAGTGGACTGGAGTTCAGGTTTGTTTGTTTTTTAAATCTTCCTTTCTTTTAAAAATAACCATCTGTCAGTTTGCATAAAAATCTTGTCATGCTTAATACCTCAATGACTTCAGCAGGAATTGATTATGAAATTTAACATTTCATCTGGATGAAGATTTCTTCAATGTTTTGTGTTTTCCAATTCAGCAGCAAATGGCCAGTGTAGCAGTAAGTCCCTCATGGTGTAACAGATGCCTTTGTAATTTAATTCATATGCATCCCATGAATATTCATGTATATTATTCAAAAAATCATTCAGTAACGCACACAATCCTATACCCCCAAGTCAACAGACAGGAGGGTAATGTGCTTCCTTGCCAAATGTTTTATCTGTTATTAATGTACAACAACAAATGCCATTCCACAGCTGAGAAAATTATTTTGTAATTGCTTTGCCATTGCTTTGCTTACAGAAGGCCTACCTGCCCATCAGAATCAGAAGGCAGAAAATCACATTGTACAAGGAGTTCGCAATTATTGAGTGTCTACCCCATCTTGTGGTAAAGCACACCAATTGCAAGTACCAAAATAGTTTCATAAGAAAAGATCCCTGGAAAGACCAGGGTTTGAATGGTGAATAAAGGATGAATGTAAAAAACAAGCAAGATAAGAAACAATGGATGGAAACTAATCAAGGAGAGAAGCAACCTAAAACTAAGAAAAAAATTCCTGACAGTTAGAACAATTAATCAGTGGAACAATTTTCCTCCAGAAGTGGTGATTGCTTTAACACTGGAAGTTTTTAAGAAGAGATTGGACAATCATTTGTCTGAAATGGTATAGGCCAGTGGTGGCGAAACTTTTACTTACCAAGTGCCAAAAAGTATGTGCTTTGTGTGTGCCATCCGCACTTGCATGCGACTCCTCCACGTGCGCTGCATGTGCAACCACACCATCTGTGCATTGCATGCAGCATTTGTATGTGCAATGCACGTGCGCTGCGTGCAGGCACTCATGCACACATGAGCAATCACATGTGCATGCACAGTAGAGGCTCAAAGACCAGCTGGGTCTCTGCAATCGCGCATGCGTGCATGCACTATTGCATGTGCATGCTCAGCTGGAGGTAAGTTGGCTGACAACTTGTGTGCCCAGCAAGAGGGCTCTGTGTGCCACCTGTGGCACCCATGCCATAGGTTTGCCATCCACAGGTATAGGCCCTATATATTATAGGGTTTCCTGCCTGAGCGAGGGGTTGGACTAGAAGACCTCAAAGGTCCCTTTCAACTCTGTTATTCTGTTCTGTTCTATTCTTTTCTTCTCTGTCCTGTTCTTTTATTTTCTGTTCTGATGTGTTCCATTCTATTCTATTTTATTTCTGAAAAAATGTCAGCATTTGTTTTGTGCTTACAAACATATGATTTATAAATCTATGATTCTTAAATCTATGCCATTTACAGCTCATTGGCACATTTACATTTTGGTCATCTAATTAAATAAGTGCATAGGAATCTGCCTTAGTCAAAGTTAAAATTAGCCACTTTTTCTTAGGATTAAAGAAGCTACAGTTACCCAAATGACTGACATAAAAGTTCCATAATCTCAGACTGTGGTGAGGAATGGTAGGAGTTGTGTGCCTATCATTTGAAACACATTTAGACAATATTTGAATGTTAGGTATCTGTGATTCCAGAGACCTGGAACCAGGAATCTTTGTGTAGGCTTCACATATAATTTTTTCCTTCCATTTAACTAACATGTATAAAAATACATATACCCATATAATTCAAACAGGGAAATCTAAAGATGTATGTACTAAGAGTGTATAAAGTGTTATAAATTGAAAATAGTTCAAGATTAAATGGAAATCATTTATGTTCAAAATGGGAAATTCCCATCTTTCTCAATTTGTCTTGAACATAAGACAATCCCATTTCAATCTTGAAAAAAATGTTTTGAGGTTGAAACCATCCTGGAGCACTTGCAATTATTTGGAATTTGAAACAATCCTTTCAAATCTGTCATGGAATTTGAAATATTTTGTACACTTCTAGCATGTATATTTTATAATTAATATTGTGTGATGCTGCTTTTTTTTTAAAGCATTAGTAGAATGGGATGACCTAATGATAGTTCTGATTAGTATGAACATGTGCTTCCAGTCAGTGTACCTAAAACCTCTTTTGACAGCAAAATAGCCACCAAGAATAGTTTTAGAGTTGAGGTCCAAAAAATTTGGTAACAAAGTACTTGCAGCCATGTAACTTTTTTTTTACTTAAATAAGAGGACTTCTAAATACAAGTTTCTGAAATAGCGATTTTTCATAGCAGATGGCAATGTTGTTTTTAAAAAAAAAAACAATTAAAATAGCTATTTGCATGCAAACTTCTCACTCTCCATATTTTGTGCATTCCTTTCAGCTTGTATAAAATCAACCTTTAGTCTTTCGGTTTTTCATTTCAGAACACTCTTTGCAAATGTAAGATTGGTCTTGCCCTTGTTAATCCAATAGTTTTTTGCAGTTTGTTATAAAAGTACAGTAGACTGAAGTACTATGTGAACAGTGATGGAAAAATACATTTCTCATACTTGAAAACTGGAGTGCAACTCTGCACCCTACCTATGGCAAATAATCACTAAAACTGACTCTGTAAATTACATTTACAGAAACTGATAGATTTTTTTTTTAAAATGAAGCAACTAGTTATCCAATTACCTTAAACAATATACAGTTCTGTGAAAAAGTATTCACCCCTTTCAATTTTTTGAAACTTTGCCACTTTACAGTTATTTTTGTGTTTATTGGTAAGAGACTCTATATAAAAAAATAACACTGATATTTGACCTTTGTTTGTTTGTATTTGGCATTTATTTCATAAAGAAAGTTATCCAACATGTCAGGTGCCAATGTGAAAAAATACTCCCATGTTCAATCAGTTCAATTATATAGAGGTCTCATATTATTAATTGATCAATTTTTATTTATGTTTATTGCTAAATTTATTTGCTGTCCATCTCACAGTTCACCTCTGAGCCTTGCTAATCAGATAAAATTGAGTAAGCCCTGTCTCACAAATTTAGTTTCCTGTATTACAATGAAGTTCTCACAGTAAATTCTAGAGCAAAGTTCCTCAGTTTCAAGAAACTTTTAAGAAATATAGATTCATCTCCCAGAATTCTCCAGCCAATGATGATGATTTGAGTGACTGAAGAATTCTGGGAATTGAAGTCCATGTCTCTTAAAGCTGCTGAGGTTGAAAACCACTGTATTAGAGGAACATCATGCCCCGTGTTAAAAAAAAAACCTGAGTACTTCCATTAAAAAGCAATCAATGCCTGTCTCTTCAAAAAAGATTGATCTATGATCCGATATAATTCCTGCCAGTTGTCATCTTCATCTCTTTCAGTGCTTCTTCCCTCCCTACAGGGAATGTTTAAAAAAAAAAAACCCATTACCCATCATAGGGAATTCAATTCCATTTATTAAGACATTTTATATATTGACTATTTCAGCAATTTATTCCCAGCTCATTAGTTAAATAACCCAGTGCATTTTACCACACAGTATCAGGCTGTCATCTTAAATCTATGTTTAATTTGAAATATAATCCAACCATGCTAACTGCTTTGGACCTACTGAGGATTTTAATAATTTTAAATGAACATAATGGTAAAATGTATTTATTCAACAATCAAATATATGTGGCGGTTGAAAAGTGGAGAGCAAAAATTAATGCATCACACACAATCTCAAGTGTTTCGCTTCAGTAGAAATTTCATTTCAAAAGTAATTAAATGGAGGAAACATAGCACTTTTTTGGTTTCTTCTCCATCACATTAGTATGCATACTCTTGGAATTGCTAAATATAAGATTATTAGTTTAATCTTTTATTTTTACAGCCTTTTATGGCTCTAGCCCAGGTGGGTGGCAGCCCTTAGCTGAGATTGGCTGATCTCAAAAACAGGATCTGTTGGATGTCTGGGAAGCAAAACATAAAGAATAGAATAATACAGTTGAAAGGGATCTTGAAGATCTTCTAGTCCAACTCCCTGCTCAAGTAGGGGCCCCTATCCCAGTGGTGGCGAACCTTTTAGTTACCAAGTGCTGAAAAGTATGCACTTCGCGCATGCCATCCACCCACTTGCGTGCGGCTCCTCCACATGCACTGCATGTGCAACTGCACCAGCTGTGCATGCATGCAACTTTATTTGCATGTGCAATGCATACATGCTGCGTGCAGGCACTCACGCACACATAAGCAATTGTGTGTGTATGCGCAGGAGAGCTCTGAAGATAAGTTGGATTTCCTGTTGTAATAATATGCATACACAATGGAGGCCCAAAGATCAGCTGGGTCTCTGTAATTATGCATGCATGCATGTGCAATCGCACATGCATGCTCGACTGGAGGTAAGTTGGCCAACAGTTTGTGTGCCCAGCAAGATGGCTCTGTGTGCTACCTGTGGCACCAGTGTCATAGGCTCTATACCATTCCAGAAAAAAAGGGCTGTCCAGTCTCTTCGTGAAAACCTCTAGTGACAGAGTACCCACAACTTCCAGAGGTAAACCATTCCACTGATTGAGTGTTCTCAGTCAGGAAATTCTTACTTCTAGGTTGGATGTCTCTTCAATGATCTTCCACCAATTAGTTTTTGTCCTACCCTTGTCATGGACTTCTGGAAACTAGGTTGACCCCCCCTCATTTCTAGTTCACAGATAATATTGAGAATGCTTCTCAGGGTTGCACCTCAGGAATTTAAGGACCATACAAGGCCAAGGACCTCAGATTATGCAAGTGTCTTACTGGTAGAGAGGTTTAGACTAGTCTAGTCTAGTCTAGAATAGAACAGACTAAGACAAAGACTAGACTAAAATCCTAATAGACAATGGAAAAACACCTGTGTTCAGTAAACTGCAGAGTTGTATCCATGATCAGTCATCTAGAGTGAAGCTTGACTTGAGAGAAACTGTCAATTTTAATGAATCAACTACGGTAGATAACTTATTTTCTGAACAAGATATCTTTTTTAGAAAAAGTATGAGGTGCATTTTCAGTATTTGTGAGTCATACTTTCCACTATTAGTTTTTCCCATGAAGATCGTAGAGATTCTGAGTATAAATAATGGAAATGCTCATTATATGAAACCAGGTGTACAAGTGTAGAAAATAACTATCAAATAAAAACCAATCCACGAAAAATGCAGCTGTTCGTTAAACATGCACATTGCATTGTAAGTATTAAGTTCAACTACGTAATTCTTTATTAATAAAGTATGTATTATTTCTGATGTTTATGTGTTATATCATCATGAAGAGGGTTTTTTTTAAAGACACAGTTCAGTTTCAATTAACTAGGCTATGTTAGGGCTTTTACTTTTAAACAAAATTCTCTCGTGGATAATTTTATCTATCCTTATGCCACTTTTAACCCATTCAAGAACAGCTAGCACATATTTCATCTGAAACTATAATGATAGAAGTTCAATATATGTCCACTGTATCCCAATACCTTGCTAGGAGCAATTTGCAGGGGAACTGCGGAGAAAGATGGAGAAGAATACAAAGAATACAAGTGCTCCAATGAATAAATGATCCAGTAAAATTAGTCATAAAGATCTCTTTTTAGATACCATATTCATCATGATGCTTCATAAGATTCTTTCATGCAAATGTGCCATTTTATGCCATAAACATTTGCCTCATTGAATGTGACACTGTGATTCCCCCCCTCCCACCTACTCCCAGTTAGCTGTTTGGCTTGAATTGGAATCCCATTCCATCAATATGTTGTAATTTTTACTCTTTGAATGGGCCTTGTTCATTAAAAATAAACACCGAGAGAAGTCTGATGTAGGTAGTCCTCAACTTACAACGGCTTATTTAGTGTCTGTTGGAAGTTACAAGGGCACTGAAAAAAGTGACGTAGGACTGTTTTTTCCCTATTTCCTATTGTTGGAGCATCCCCATGGTCACATGATGCTTGGCAAGTGGTTCATAGTTATGACAATTGCAATGTCCTGGGATCATGCGATACTTTTTGTGATTGTCTGACAAGCAAAGTCAATAGGCAAGTCAGATTCACTTAACAATCAACCATGTTATTAACCTGACAGCTGCAGTGATTCACTTAACAACTGTGGCAAGAAAAGTTACAAAATAGTGCACAATTCACTTCTGTCTTGCTTAGCAGCAGAAATGTTGGGCTCAATTGTGATCATGAAGACTGTTAGTATTATATGAGGAAAATGTTATTTATACTTGTTCTTCACTGGCACATCTGAAACTTTCCATCTCCACCTTTATCCATAAGCAAGTGCCCCCTCGCACATGATTGAACAAAGATAACCTATAAGACTTCTGTCATTCTCTCCCTAGACACCCCACGCTAGGAACGTCAGCATAACCAGAGGCCATCACATAGGTGCATAGTTTATATAATTCCATCAATTTCATATGAAATAAATCTGGAATTGGGTGATTTGATATTCTGATATATATCTAATTCCCTAAATTAGAGCTATCTGGACTTGCTTTCATTGGAGATAATGCAAGCTAATGGTTAGAACTTTTAAGTATCAGGTTTAAGGTTAGTTTCTTTTAAGTAATATGGCCAGTTGAAATTAAGGACTAAAGTGGTTTCTAAAAGTAGCTGAGTTACATAAATTGGATAATATAATGCTTATTTGGGCATGGATCCAGCTATGAAAACTATATTCAGGTCTGTCTTACAGAAGGGATATGAAAGGCGTAAAGCTACTCACGGAGAGAGCTTCAGCCAATGTCAGTAAATGTATTTTAAAAGAGAAATTCCCCTATCATTCCAGCATACAATAAAGCAAATGAACAATGAAATTCACCTATATTATTTTACCCCACTACAGAATGCCATAAGCAGCTGCAGAGTTATGAATGGAGATCAAAGCTGAATTTAATAGTCTGTATAATGCTGTGTATAAGAATGTAAAGTTGAAGAGCTTGTAAACAACAGCTGGAGGATTTGAAAGCTCATAAACATGGAATATGGATAAAATGAAATAGCTGCTAAGCATGGCTAGTGATAGCACAAGCTCTTGAACCAATGTAATAAAGTTGTACCGAGTCAATTCTTTGGGGAGAAATGAACTGACCTAAATGAGTAATGTGATTCATTTAAATTCATGCATACATGAAAAGGATGCTTTTTTGACGGGGAAACCCAGTTGTAAAATTATGGGTCAGAAACCACTTGGCTAGTATGGATCAAATATGAATTCCCAGATGCGTTATGAATTGGCTAGAGTTTAAATTTTCACATTTTTACTAAGGCTTTGACCTTGCTATATATAAAGTGAAAAGTCATTTTTTATTCATTGTAGTCTTTATGAAAAAAGGATATAGCCTTTCATATGTACAGGTAGTTCTCGACTTATGACCACATTTGGGCCTGAAATTTCAATTTTAAATAGGTATGACTGTAAAGTAATCATCATGCGACTGGATCTGATTTTATGACCATTTTTACTATGGTCATTAAGCAAATCATCATGGTTAAGTGGACTCAACTTCCCTAATTGACTTTGCTTGATAGAATCCAGCTGGGAAAGTCACACATCGTGATCACATGAATGCAAGATGCTGCAACAGTTATAAATGCAGGCTGGTTGCCAAGCATCCAAACTGCAATCATGAGACCATAGAAGTGATGCGATGGTCGTAACTTTGAGGTTAGGTCACTTTTCCTAAGACTGTTGTATGGTTGAACTGTTAAATCAGCAGTTCTAAGCTGTGGACTACCTGTACTTTGTACTGTTGTCTGGTTTATGAAAAATAGGAAGCTAACATTTCCCTCCCCTTCCCTGCAAAGAATGCAATGACTAGAAAAACCTGGGATAGTAGCTGGTGGGAGGTACAGCAATTGTGAGTAAGAAAAGCAGGATTGAGAAGAAAAGTTTAGAGGGAACCTCATGGGAATTAGAGCGCCCAAACAGAGGTGAAATTCAGCAGGTTCTAGCAGGTTTGCTAGTAAATTTTCTAAGCAGTTTGGAGAACTGGTTATTAGAAAAAAAAAACTTTTTTTTTTCCACTTTACAGGGTTAATCCTGTAATGAAGGCAGGTTAATGTTATAAATTAATATTTAATTTTAATATTTTGATTTTAAATTTTTGATAAATTTTTAGACTTATCTATTTTATTAACTTAAATAATTTTAATTGACAGCAAGTTTAATGTTTTTAAAATGGTTTTTAGAATCATATATTGTGTTTTTATTTGCTGTGAACCGCCCCGAGTCCTTGCGGAGATGGGGCGGTATATAAATTTAATAAAATAGAAAAAATAGAAATAGAAAAACCCATTCTGGTGTTGTTTCTATCCTAATCTTTATTGCTCTGCTTACAGAAACTGCCCTCCCAGTCACATGATCCCCCAGCCATGCCCATCAAGCCATACCCACAGAACCGGTAGTAAAAAAAAATTGAATTTCACCACTGGCCCAAGCCACATATTTCATATAGGTGGACCCCATTACATGTTCAGAAACAGCAGGAAATCCGACAGGTATAAATGTAGTCAGTTCAACAACAAAAAATGTTGACAATGTGGATTAATGGAATGCTTTAAAAACTGTGGTAATGCATAATTCTGGTGCTATTTTTATGTTTTTGTTTGCTATTGACAACCTTCTAGAATGAGTCTCCCAGCTTGGCAACTTTTAAGAATTGTGGACTTCAACTCCCAGAATTCCGCAGCCAACTTTGCTGGGAGTTCTGGGAGTTGAAGTCCACAAGTCTTAAAGTTGCCAAGGTTGGAGACCCCTGTTCTAGAATATATGTTCTGATTCTGGCAAATGTTCCTATGGAGACAACAAATAAAATATATGTGTGGCAAATTGAACAATATTTTAAACATGGATACTGTTCCCATTAATTTAGAGAATGAACAATATTTATTCAATAGACATTCAGTCAAGAATAGAATACAAACATCCTATGATGGTAATCCAATATACAGCACCAGATCATAATTTTCTGTTTTAAAAAAATCAAGATTACTTTGAGATAATATAGCACCAAGAAGCAAAGATTTATTTATACCGTCTTCTTTTCCACTGATTATATTCTTCCCTTTCATTGTTGTGCATTGATAGTGATATTATGATATGGAATTTTAGAGCTATAGAAATTGAGACCATAGAATAAATCTGCACGGTATGTAAAAAATATGATGGCGCAGTCTCAGCATTTTTGGATTATAGGATTATTTATATCGACAGGTGAAAAAAACAGCAATTTCATTTATTCTTTGTTTCAAATTCCTCTAAGCAAGTTTAAAAAAAAAAGAAATTCCCAAGTTTACCTGATTTTATAATATCAGATTTCAACACAATTTAAAAAGTAAATTTCAATTTATTAAAATGATTTATTAACAGTCTCCAACCCACACTTATATTAAAAAGCAAGAGAGATTTTCATTGTTTAACTACCAGTGCATAGGCCAATTCAAGAGAAACTACAAACCAGTAAAACAACTCCTGTTGCTACCATCGGCTTCAGATTATTATAATACACCTCAAGGAAATTCAAATGTTCTTAGGAAAAATACAGTTTAATAAGTAAAATGTAACAAAAGTGTGAATTTCCATTTTTACTTTTTTCTCCCCAATGCATTAATATTAATCACCACTGATGGGGTTGCTTGGTTAGATCATGTACTTAATGTACAGCCAAATACATTAATTTATATTTGGCTACAATATTGAGGGAGTATTCATGCTACAAAAATTTCTGTGAAATGTATGGACCAGTTTTATCAGCATACCAAAGGGTACAAAATTCCAAACCCAATAAAATACTATTAATCATAATTATATAAGCATTTAAAATACCAAAATATTGCAATTAGAAAAAAACACATAAAATGTACGAAAACATAAATTACATTTCAAAATCTGTACATGATTCATCTCATAATAAGGCATTAAATCACAAAAAAATACATTCTGTACAAAGTCACTTATTTGGGTTAAAAATCTACAATCACTATTTTTTTAAAAATGAAGAATTTATGTGCATGTCTAGTACCTAAAATAAAATAAACTGACAATTTTGACTGATCACTCTGATTTCTAGCATCGTCTTAAAGGAACATTAAGCAAAACCTGTGGTGACCAGAGAGCTCAAGCAAATGTGGTGAACTATTCCTTACTAAATTTTACTTTGAACAGGCAAAAGGGGTTGGCTTAAGTTATAACATTTTATTTTATTTATTTATTTAAACCACTTATATAGCCGCCCATATGGGAAACTCCTAACTTCCAACATAGCTTATGCCTGTCATTTCTTTCGGCAGCAGAATATACTTCCTGCTAAATCAGATTAAACCTCCATTTATTTATAAAAATAATTATCAGATTTCTTTATGAAAGGATTGGTCACTGAGAAAAACTGTTTGTCATTCTGCTTTTACTTGTACTTTACCCATTTATGAATAATTCCATTGAAAGTTTATTGCATCAGCAAGATAAATCTGTTATTTTTTAAGAAACATTTTGGCCATCTCTTCGCGTACAGATCAATTTCATGTCAGCTACTTTGTTTGGTTATCAATTTAACCAGAATTCATTAAAAAAAATACAATCAGAGTTCAAGATATACACGAGGTGCAATGCATTTCTACTATATGTTGCACAGCAACAATATTTTATTAAAAGCAGCCTCCCAGCAAGAGCTGTAATCAACCCTAGATTTTAAAATAACTATTCTACACCAATGTTTGCAAATTTCTTCTGGAAAAATAATCCATTAAAATGGTGTATTCAGTACTGCTGCCTCTATGTAGATTTTGGGTTAGCAGTTGTAGAGAGGAGTCTGAAGTAAAGCACTGATTGTATAAATCAGAAGAACTACAGTCTTCAGCAAACTAAAAAGAAATCCAGTATTGTCGCCGTGATAAGGCAACATCCTTAGGGTTCTGACTGAAATTCGGTGTCGTCCATCTGAAGAGTGTCATTGTCACCCAATAATTCTGTTTCGGGCACAGAGCCCTCTTCTTCCTCCTCTTCCTGGACCAGATTCTGAGCAATGTCTTCCGTCACATTGTGTACCTCTTCTACTCCATCAGTCAGGAGAGCAGCTCGGTCAGCCATGGAAGCATTGGAAGGAGCAGTTGTTACATATCCTGTACTAGTGGAACCACTCCCACTATGATGGGAAGCTGGTTTTGGAATCATTTGAGGAGCCATCTGTTGAGGCGCCATCTGCATTGGGATTTGGACAGGATAAAAATTTGGCAAATATGCTCCATAAGCTGGCATTGGTTGGTAACCATTGACAGGAATGTAAAGTTGAGGAGGTGGCACCATTGGTCTTATTTGTCCTTTCATTGGTATGAACTGTGGCTGAGAGAAAGCTTGAGTTTTCTGCTTTGGCCCAACATACCTGGCATTGCTGACATTACTAACAGGACTTGTACTGAGGGAACTGGTTTGTGTAGTGTTGCTTGCACCAGAGGTTTGTGCAGAACTGTTGTAATTCGACAGGTTTCCCCATGTTCTCAATCTGTTGTGTATATCTTTGAATCTTGGCCTTCTATTGGGAAATTCATTCCAACATTCTAACATCAGGGAGTACATCCATGCAGGACAGTCGTCGGGACATGGCAAAACTTGCCTATTTCTAATCATCTCAATGACATCTTGATTGGAATAGCCACAGTAAGGCTGCAAGCCGTAGCTGAAAATCTCCCACAGCACCACGCCATAAGACCAGATGTCTGAATCAACTGAAAATTTGCCATACATGATTGCTTCAGGGGACATCCATCGAATAGGAATAGGATTATTCCCCATTAGTTTATAATAATCAGCAGAATAAACTTCCCTGAAAAGACCTAAGTCAGATATTTTCACACTGAGTTTATCAAACACAAGCACGTTTCTGGTGGCCAAATCTTTGTGGACCACATGGTGGCTTGAGAGATATTCCATTCCTGATGCTATCTGAGTCACAATGTGAAAAAAATCTGCTGGCTCCAATGTTGATTTCACTGTCTTATCATCATCAGTGCTACCAACATCAGAGTGAGGAGATCTCATAACAAGGAACTCATGAAGATCACTATGAGCACAATAGCTGAAAATCATACTGATGGGCTGTTCTTTGGTGACTATTCCCAGTAAACAAACTATATTGGGATGCTGTAACCTTGACCTCATCATTGCTTCATGCTTAAATTCTTCTCGGAGAGTTAAATCGGCTTTATCCTTGAGTGTTTTGATGGCAACTGTTTGAGTTTGCTCCCCTGGAGCCGTGCCAAATAGGTGACCCTTATAAACTTTTCCAAACTTCTCTTCACCCAACTCCTCCATGAATCTCACAGTCGAAAGGCTGATTTCTTTTAGTTTATTCTGAAAGTAAAAAGAGTAACGTGATAAGATGGCCCATCACATTAGAAACACTTAGCAGCCAATCAGCGATAAAAATCTAAGTTAAAATTAAAGGCTTTGGTCACATTTATATTAACCTGCTTAACTGCACAAAATCTGTTTCATGGACTTTTATTAATTTGGTGATCTGTCTGCATCTGGTCTGAAGCCAAGCAACCGAGAAATAAATATAGGCTGGAAGAACATACTGGAAAGTTTGATATGGTGAAGAAATTTCAAATTAAAATGTCATAGTGGAAGACTCTAGAATTAATGAATATTAAATGTTATGTTTATGATGTGAAATAACCTGCGTGGATGCATACATTTGGGTAAGGTACCTGCTTGTGCTGATTAATGAGAGGCATTTCCATATCTTGGCTGGGAGAGGCCATCAGCTGACGACGCTGTGGAGTGGTGGCAGATGCCTTCTGCTTGTTTCTGCACATGCAGACCAAAAAGAAAAGGCAGGCAATGACTAAAGGGATGGCTATGCTTGGAACCAGGATGTAGAGGATTCCCATTTTGCTGCTGTCACGTGGGCCTGTTAGATTAAAAAGGATTGCATGTTTTCAGACTCAGTTCAAACGCAATGCAAATAATTGTATAATCCAAGGTTAGGAACAATGAATATAGCCCATGGCAATATGCACAGGTAGTCCTTGACTTACAGTGTAACCATTTGTTTAGTAATTTCCAGAAGTTACCATGGCACTGAAAAACTGACTTATGAGAGTAACGACCACTGCAGCATCCCCATGGGCACATGATCCAAATTTGGATGCTTGGCATGGGTTTATGACAGTTGGAGTGTCCCAGGATCCTATGGTCATCATTTGCAATCTTCTAACAAGCCAAGTCAAAGGAGAAGCCAGATTCACTTAATAACCCTGTTACTGACTTAACAATTGCAGTGATTCACTTAACAACTGTGGCAAGAAAGGGCGTAAATGAAGCAAAATTCACTTAATAAATGTCTTGCTGAGTAACAGAAATTTTAGGTCATTAATTGTGGTTATTAATTTAGGACTGTCTGTAACACAAACGTATACGCATCTTTGTAATGTAATCCATAGTGGACACAAAGAGCTTATTTTAAATAATATGCAGGGGGTTGAGCGGTTAGTATGAATTCAACACTAAGTATGTGGACTGTGTTACCAAAGCATATCATTAAGTCACAGACCTTTCTTGGGGCCAAGTGGTTTATTGTAAGATTATGATGCACACATAATTTTTTGGGTCACAGATTGCACCTTGGAAAAGTGAAAAAAACTGATCCCCTGTGAAAATATCAAAAAGATCAGATCAAATCAAACCTTCATTGCAGTCATAAACCAGCATAAGGAGGGCACGACCATAAGAAGTATGGAGTACAATCATTAAAAAGCAAAAGCGATACAGTAAGAGTAAAAACATTAATCTAAAAAAGTAGAAAAGGCTACAAGATAGGTTTCTCTCTCTCACACACACACAAACACACAAAAATCCAAGATCTAGTTTTTAGCTTAGACTTGTGGATCAACCTATTGAAGTAAATAGGATGTTGGAAAGACATCGGGAATTAGAAGTAAAGCTTGCTTATGAGCCAAACTGTCTTTCCCAATTACAGTATAACAGTAGGATGGAGTTGTATTCCCCTCTCATAGTCTTTCTAGGAAATGAATGAAATGAAGGATCACTTGTTTCTCTTCCAATTAGACCTGATTCCACTTCCTCTTTTCATTTCTGCACTGAAAAGAAAATAACTGCTTCCTTTCACTATCCTCCTATAAAAGAGAAGGCGCACTGTGCTTGGAGAAAACAGGAACAAAATGTGATCTGTTCTCCATCATCTTCTTGTGCCGAGTGAAAACAGGTTTACATTAAAACCAAACCTTAAGAAAACATTTTATTGGTTAAAACAACTTGACAGTGAAGTTCAATTACTTTGATCACTGGAGAGATTCCCTTCAGTGAATCGTTTGTACTTCCTGCACTGAGTAGGATTAGGATTTGATGATATTTTCAAACTCCAGTTTTCTCTTTTATTTTCTTTGCCCACAGTATCTGTTCCCAAGCATGGGGTCAGGAAATAATTGCTCCTTGTCTTTTACTGCACAATACCAGAGTGTGCAAGAGGAAGTAGAAAGGACAGAGACAAGAATGGGCGAAGGCAAAAAGTGAAGGAAAAGCAGGTGAAGAATTTGGGGAGGTACCTGGTAACTTACACAAAATGAAGTGATCTTTGGGCTAGGACAAACCCAGCACTCAAATAAATGTTCATTTACAGTGGTTATTTGACCCACATCCACTTTAATATTTATATCATGTTCTTTTCGGAAAGAGCAAAGATGCCACAAAGAGGATGTAAAAAGGAAAAAGTAATTAAAGTTCAAAACAATACATTGATTTTAGTCATAATGAATGTTAATGAGGCCTTGTTCAAAGCCATTACCTCATCCCATTACAGTGGTACCTCTACTTACGAAATTAATTCGTTCCGGAAGCCGTTTCGTAACCTGAAAATTTCGTAAGTAGAGATGCATTTTACCTATAAATGCCCTAATCCATTCCATGCCCCCCAAATTCAGACAGGTGAGCGACCTACACGAGGCTGGGGCTGTGAGTCCTACGTGCGCAGGACGATGACACGGAGTGGCTGCTGCCCCCGCTCCGCGCCCTTCTGCACCTGCCAGGCCCCTCACCCACCGAAGAGGCTGCCGAGCCATCCGGGGAAGGCCATGGGGAGCCGCCCGGCAAAGCAGGACAGGCCGCTGACACCCACGTGTCTTTGCAGGTGTTGCATGCCGAACGCAGCAGCCATGGAGAAGAAGGTAAGAGGGCGGCGGGCAGGAGTGGGGGGGAACGGCGGGCAGGTGCAGCTCCACAGCGGCAATGCCGGCTCTTCTCCCACTGCCCAGGTGCTGCTGATGGGGAAAAGCGGCTCTGGCAAGACGAGCATGCGCTCCACTTCGCCAACTAAATCCTGTGATGGAGCGCATGCTCATCTTGCTGGAGCCGCTTTTCCTCATCAGCAGCACCTGGGTGGCAGGAGAAGAGCCGGCGTTGCCGCTGCGGAGCCATGCCCGCCCGCCATTTCCCCCCACTCCTGCCCGCCGCCCTTACTTTCATGGCTGCTGCATTCGGCATCCCACGCCTGCAAAGACACATGGGGTAGGGGGGCTGCGGGAGGGGGAGTAAGGGTGGGGGGCGCGCGGGCCTCAGCCACCGCCGCTCCTGCCGCCTTCAGCCACCAGCTCGGCCCCGCCAGCACCCAGCGTGGCGCCCACCCCACTGATGCCCGGCGCCGTCTCCATGGCCAAGACGGAGCCCGAGAACAAGTACCTGCCCAAGCTGATGGCCTTTCATATCTTGAAACATATTTCATAAGTAGAGACGATATTTTCTCGAAGACGCGCTTCGTAACCTGAAACTTTCGTAACCAGAGGCTTTCGTAAGTAGATGTACCACTGTATTATTATATTATGAGCTGTGGTGAAGCACTGGTTAGAATGCAGTACTGCAGGCTACTTTTGCTGCCTGCAATTTGGCAGTTCAAATCTCAACTGGCTCAAGGTTGACTCAGCCTTCCATCCTTCTGAGGTGGGTAAAATGGGGACCCAAATTATTGGGGGAAATATGCTGACTCTGTAAACCGCTTAGAGAGGGCTGTAAAGCACTGTAAAGCAGTATATAAATCGAAGTGCTATTGCTATTATTATTATTCCTAAAGATCTGATTCTAATTCAGCATCAAAATAAACCAATGGCAGCTGAGGTGGCTTTCCTATTATTCCATGTATTTGTGTAATAAAATATGAAAAATACCAATCTTTTTACACATCACACAAAGAATCTTTTTAAAGTCACAGTACAAAGAATCGGTCCTGACCGCATTTAGAAATAAGATTAAATCATAATTTAATCTCTCTCTAGTTCTACCCACAGGCACAGGCTTTCCATATGGGGCCCAGGGAAAAACTTAAAAGCAGCAAACATTCAATGTAAGAGGTTATTTCAATATAAGTAACCTCATATTCCACCATTTCCATTTATTTTCAGTTTAGGGCCAGCAACTCATTTTAATAAAAACTAGCAGAAATTTAAAAACATAAAATCTTACCATTGCCTGCATAATATATAGTGCTCTTATGCTGAAGGGCAACAACCAAAGCATATATAAGTAAAAACTTCAAAGAAATGGCTGTATCCTAAGTTCTGTATTTCTGAGGTGAACAACTGTATATTGAACTTAATCATATCTCCTCTCACACATCTTAAAAGCATCATAGCTACGTTTAGTCCCTACTTTATTTTATTTTTTTTACATTAACATTTGTCTCTGAATTAGAATATACTACACTATAGGGTGATCAAACCAGTCAGTCCTAGAGGAAATCAACCTTGACTGCTCTTTAGAAGGCCAGATCTTGAAGATGAAACTCAAATACTTTGGCCACCTAATGAGAAGGACTCACTGGAGAAGAGCCTAATCCTGGGAACGATTGAGGGCAAAAGAAGAAGGGGATGGCAGAGAATGAGGTGGCTGGATGGAGTCACTGAAAAGCAGTCGGCGTGAGTTTAAATGGACTCCAGGAGGTGGTAGAGGACAGAAAGGCCTGGAGGTCCATGGGGTCGCGATGGGATGGACACAACTTTGTAACTAACAACAACTTGGATTAAACAGCTTTATCCACCGGACAGAAATGCAGTCAAACATTTTTATGTCAACAAAGGAACATGAGTGGTACAGATGAACATCACTTCAGAAGAATTATTAGACAAAATCACTGCCCCACATGACAAATTTGCCTGAATTTTTTCAAGTCTTCAGTCTCTATCTCCTACAAACAAACAAACAAACAAACAAACAGGTGTTGCCAGATCAACTGCCAGATTCTTAGACCTCAGGATCAATAAATACATACATTACACATTGATAGGGAAAGGACTGGTTTCACTTACAAAAACAGAAATAAAAAGCATTTTTTGCACATCACACAAAGCAATAACAATTCATGCTTGAATAATTTTATTCTAGAAATGGTAAAAAAAATAGTAATACATACTACATGCAGGTACTTCACACAGTTCCATGCGTACGTTTTTGTTCTGAGTAAAACACCAAGGTCCTTCCATCTGGCTTCCAGGATTGCGGCAATAAGCATGCCCACCTCCAAGCTCAGGAAACTCTGTACTTGTGAAGTCATGGGGATGAGGATGTTGGGAATCCCAATACTGACAATTGTGGCCTGACTTGGTGACACTGACAGTTCCTCTGTAATCAGCACCAGAGCCATTGTAACACTGGTGATCTGCAAAAAAAGTGGATTTAACAAGAGACATATGAAACAATAAGAAATGTTCCCATTCCCTCTCTCTGCATCGTAAATGGGTTTCTTTGCTACATGCAATGTGTAACTCTACAATAAAGCTTCTGCTCTACAATATTCCTTTCTTTGGTTTGGGATAAGATCAGCTGCTTTTTCTAAAAGTAGAAAATAAAGAAATAAGCCTGCAGAAACAAGCTAGAGTAACCTAGCTAGGAAGTATGAGTTTCCGATAAGCTTTATGCCTAAGGAAGAGTCCAGAAATTAACTTATGATGCCCATGTCAACGTTGCTCTGTCTCAACTGCTTGACTTGCTCAAAGTATTTTAGTGGATTTGCTACCTTGAAGCTGTCTTCCTCCCTCTTGCTCCATTCAGTTTCTTCCCTCTCTTCTGTTTTTCCCCCCTCTTAGATCTTTCTCTTGGTATTACTACCAAACACAATTTTTTATTTGTATATTATATCTAGTTTGGTTGCAAAAGATTATCTCCTTTTTCTCCACCAAATTTATTTCACTGCAGACTTAACATCTTGAGTGCTTGACAACAGTGAAAAGTTATACCCGCGCCGCACTAAGTTTGGAGGGTTTGATTCTGAAACAAGCACAATTTATAGCAGTTCGCTTCTAGAAGGGCTGCTTTCAGGGAGGTCTGGCAACTGGTCAGGTGCTTGAGGCAGCCTCTGCATATTTCTGGCAATATTCCTTTACACTGTATAGAAGAGAAGCTGGGGAAAAGATTTCACCTGGACTATTCCTCTTTCTCATCATTGCATCCTACCTCCAAGCTAATTCCAAGCAGTCAAAAGGCAAAATATTGAAACGGGTTAAATTTTGGGAACATAGGCAAATACATACATTCAGAAATGGCACTCTGATGAAAAATCCATACTAATTTTGCATTAAACCAGAGAGATGGGAAACTCTGGCCCTTTTATGGCTTATGGACTTGAACTCCCAGAATTCCTGAGCCAGCATGGTTGCTGGCTTAGGAATTCTGGGAGTTGAAGTCCTCAAGTCATAAATGGGGCCATAGCTTCCCACTTCCACATTAAACAAATAGAAAAGCAAAAAGGAAATATAACAATAACTTACATCTATTGAGCCGTTCTACAGGAATTCCAATTTTTATACAGTTGGCAGCCTCCAAAGAATCAGGCAGTGGCAATTCTTCACATTTAGGTGGCTGGAGCTGCATCAGAATGAGAGGATTGGATCTAGCAATGTTGTACTCCTGCCGACAGAGGTCATTCTCTAGTACTTCACATTCATCACGACACAACTCTCTAGGCTTAGGTGCCCGGGAACGCTCATCACACAATGGAAACACGAAGTGACAAAAAGATGGGATGGCAAACTGGGAACATTGATCAGATAAATGGGTGGATGTGCCAATCATAGTAAATGCAGCTGAAAAGACAAACAGAGAGGTCAATAATCAAGATCCAGTTTCTATAATAAATGAACATCAATACATTACTACTGCTTTTTAAATGTTTGAAATGACTTCAAGCCAAACTACTAAGGGCATTAATAAAAATCTGTCTGCAAAGAGATCAGATACACTGTCAAAATCTTTATATATTTTGACATACGGTTGAGAAGATTCTGCAGAAGGAAAATGGTATATTGTACTATGAAGATCAATTTTCTAGCATCTAGTCAACCCAGTGAGTATCGAAATGAGGAAATATTTCAGGGCTTCATACATAACTAGAACAAACTTTAACTAGTTTTCTCACATATTTTTAATTTATTAAGTCTTTTGTCTTTGTGGCATCATTCTAGAACTGAGGAAGGGGCTAACCCCTCCCAGAATTCTAAGCCTTGCCTCCAAAGCAAAGGGAGGGAAGGAGGCAATTTACCGTCAGATTACACATCTGTTACATAAATTTGACTTCCCAGGAAATCTACTACAGTATATTGATTTTTTCATTCCAAAAACTTGGCAACTTACCAGGACCCATTGATAGTTCACAAATCACCCACTGGAAGTTTTGTTATACAGCTTTTCACTGATTTGAATAATATTCTACTAATTGGAAATAAAGAGGCTCAAACCTGCCTAAAAATCTGCCTGAAAAATCCTACATGTGTGTACTTGTCTAATCCAAAATGTGCTGGAATGAACTGAGTCATAAGATAAAAGCATAATGTGTTTGTTAGTAGCATGCATTTCTATAGTCTCACTTCATATGTTTTGTAGCTGAGTTCTTGCAAGTTCTAGGACTAAGCCATACTTAGCTCTAGCTAAAATTAAATGGTTTATTTTTATTACTACACTGGATAAGTATTAAAGATGCATTTTCTACTCTAAAACACAAACCAGTAAATCTTCAAACACTGGATGACACCACATTTTGCTAAGAAGGGATGAGTATTATTAAGCTCAATTATATTACTAGCATTAATTCATATTTTAAAGCTAGAATCTTGAATAATGACATGCTTTGCCACTGCTAAGCAACAACTGCATATCAAATACTGGTATTTAATACTTGAGTTTTATTGAATATGTACAGTAGTGCTTAAACATTTGTAAACCCTTTTACATTTTCAATATTTGCATAAATACCATAAAAACCACTTCTCCATAAACATCCAAAAACTTTTCAGCAGGTTTCAAACAAACTAATAGTTGAATTAAAAAGTTCCTGAATCTACTACTTAGGTAAAATAAAGGCAATTGTTAGTATTTAGGTTGTGTTAGTTAGCATTCTCTGTTACAGATTTTTTTTTTATTACAAGAGGTATGACTTAATGAATGTTTAAAAAATGGCATATACAAAAGAATTAGGTGGTTGCTGATGAGTTCTGTAATTTAAACTAAAGAGTATAGTGGGCTACTAAACTCACTTTAATCAATGATGATACATTATTGAGCAAACCAGACTTTAAAAATGCATATAAGGAAAAAACCAACACAGGTGAAAATAATGGACTGCTTCACACACAAACACACCATAGAATAAAACGTTAAATAAAAATGTTCTGTCAGACAATTTGATTCCTGAGAAACTGTGCATCAACTTTGATTTTTTTCCCCCCCAGATAAAGGAAATTGACAAACAATTTTGTGACTGTAAGTGCTGGGACTTACTACCTTCAACCAGTCTCAATAATTATTGGTCATATGTAGGAATCAATGCATAATTCATGTGCATAGCTAGTAGCAATTCCATCCTTCAGTCATGATGCTGCTATTGGCACTTTCCATATATTCCATAATATATTCCATATGAATATATTCCATATATTCAAGCCTATGTAACTTCAGGAAAGGATGTGAGTTAGGATTTGGACATTTTCTCTAAATCTTAAATTGAGTTAAACCAGAAAGATCTACAATTTCAACTATATTTGTGTTTCCAAAAACTATTAGAACTGTTTCACTTGCTCACTAAAAGGTTTTAACACCATAAAGATCAACGTAATATCGTTTAGCTAATTTTCCTATTTGGACAGTAGATGTCACTAATTTCCATTCTCAGAATTATTTATCTTACTAGGTTAACCAAAAAAGAAATTAGTAGACGAAGTACATTCGTTTATCATAATTTTTTTCTTTTCATACAAAAATATTTTTTGAGAAATTTCCCTGATTCCACATGAGAAAGATTTTATATATCCAAAGAGATATAGAACATATAATCAACTGATATTTCTGTGCCTATATAGTGCTAACATTTTATTGTAAAGATTTTTCGTCTGTTTATCAGTGAAACCTGCAATGGCAATAATTTAAGAACTATATTTCGTTTCTTTATCACAGGCATAAAACTTCCTTAGATTATAGTAGTCTTCTCCTGTATGCAGTTTTGTTGATTTACCATTCCACTTTTCCTGAAAAAAAGGTGGAGAAGCTGACACCAAAAATTGCATAAGAACGAAAATTTAGTGAAAATAATCCATCTGTTAGTAAACAGAACTTCACTTTGATGAAAAGTACCAAAATATAGCTACAGTGACTGTATTTACAAACCCATCTCCTAAATCAGGGGATAGGTAGGGAAGGACAATAGTATAAATATAAGAGTGTCCACTGTAAGATAATTCTTATAGTAAGCATTAAATATACACGCAAATAAAAAAACATATTGTATTTACATTTACATATAGTATTTACAAATACAAAATTTACATATAGTAACTTTGTATAAAAATAAAGGTTTAGACTATCCTGGTCTCCTGAACTGAACGGAAAAAGGACTTCTCTAACAGAATTACTGTAAGGGGAAATCTAGTCTTTTTTTCCCCACTAGTCTTTTCATTTTCAGCTCTCCTTTTGTGCCTGTAATCTTCATCTATTACTAGAAAAGGAAGCTCACAATATAACTATACTTAATTATAATTTTTAAAATGTAAACAGCAAACTTTTATCCTGGTAGAAATAATTAAGTTGTGGCATCTTAAAAACTAACAAAATTATCAGCACATGTTTATGGATCACAGTGCACTTGTATGTGATACTTGGAGCTCTGGCATTCACAGACTTTTTATGAACAGCTGCAGTTACTTATAAAGCCTCAAGAATTATCACAAAATAGCAGCCTTTGGGTAACTACCCACAACTTTATTTAGTTATACTTTTACTTTTGGGGGAATTACATTACTTAATATTTAGATAACAAAATGGTACACATAAATGCCACGTATAAGTGACAACAAGATACAGAATAAATGTATAGAGAACTGCTTGCAGGAAATGTGTATTATACAAATTTTTGTACTACACATAAAAGTCCATAAATAAGAAGAGAAATGCAATGACATTTACACAGCATTGTGGAGACAAAGCCCCACTCTACCTCAGAAAACAGATACAAGGCCAAGATGAAATAAACTTAAAGCTGGAAAGAGAGGAAGGCCGAAATATCATGCTCATTTATTCCACTCACTAACCCCTTTTCCAAGCACATAGATATAAAAATACATTCATATAAAAAGCATTTGATATAAATACTACAACACTTGAAATGTAATCCACAGATTGCATGTTGGGAATGCATGCAACAAGCTCTAAACAGGAAATGATTATATCCCATTAAGTGGTCAACAAGAGACAGCACCTATCATCTAACTAAGCAAAAGATCCTTTACAAAATCAAGCATCAAATTCCTTGCTTAAAATTCACAACTGTGAATATAGCAATCAATCAGACTATGAACAAAGAAAGAGAATTCATTTTCTAATTTGCATATATGTTAATATTAAGGGTGTCATTTTCACTCCTTATGCCTAGTGTAAACTAACAGGATAAGAAAAATATCTTCTTTGTAAAAGTTATAACGTCATAGGGTTCACATAGCCAAAAGATCACTTATAGATCTTCTAGTGTTTGGAAACACATTTTTCATTTTTTTTCCAGGCACAGTAAAAGACAAAGTAGATGCATCACCCATTTCTTCACTCATTTTTTCCCCAAAAACTATAAATGTCCTATGATAACTCATGCAGCCATCATTTAAGTGAATACAATTTATAAAAAAGGGGTTTTTAAAAACTTTTTTAAAAAACTGCAGCCCTAATCCACAAAAATCTTTCCAACAAATATCAAATTGGAGCCTATTGAAAAAAATATTGCATAATAAGAAAGCAATATTGCCTCAATTTCTTCCCAAAAATTGCCTGGCTTGATTTCTATTTATGATGGTGTTAAAATTGGGTTTAAGTTTCTGCATGAAATACAATATTCTCCGACATGAAAAGAGGTAGAACTGACTTACCAGTAATTCGGTTTTCAATTTCGCCTTGCATTTGAAGGGAGTCCACATAAATAGTCCTGTTTCCAATGATTCGCGCACAGGCAATTCCCCTGTAAGGCTGGCAAAACCCATCTTCATGGTAATCTTCTCTGCAAGAAACAAATTGGAAGCCTATAACTATGTCTACAGATGTTTCTATGTCCCTATTGAGTTTCAAGTATGCTTTTTAAAGGAAATAGGTGGTAAAACTGTCATTATTAATTCTCTCAGACATCAATTTTCATTTCAGTTTGACTTGACATTGTTTTGGAAATAAAAAAGGCACCAAAGAACATTTAATTGAAGGGGTGGATGGGAAAGACATCTGCAAAGTGAAAACAAGCATTATCCTAGAAATACTAAGCTAATGCAATGTGACAGATTATTTTATTAAAAAGATAGCAGTATGTCACCCATCATACATTGCTGGTATCAAATGTCAAGCTAAGCAATTAGACAAGCAGTTGTTTCTCTTCTACTACCTTGTCCTGTGATTCTTCAATTCTTACAATGGACAGCAAAACAGATCTTGTCAAGATATAATTAAAATATGGCATAATTCTGAACTAGGGATTAGGTAAATGGAATGAAATCAGTGCTTAACTTCCTTCTTCTCCATTCTCTTTTAAGTTACACCAATGCCAAATTCTTTTTCCATTACAGACCCTAAGTCATATGTTGAGTTACTATCTTGGCTGAACTCTGTCCAACTTTCCAAAATGAGTTTAACACAGTCAACTTAAATTGAGTTGTTCCAGAACAGCACTGATTAAAAACCACTTTTCTCAATGTCTTGCACAGCCAAATATTAAGAACTGGAAAGATAAGTGGCCCCCATACCTAAGAATTATCTTTTCATCCAGGATATCCATTAAGTTACCTTCCCACTAAAGCGGTATCTGTCTATCTAACTACATTTACATGCTTTCAAGCTGCTAGGTTTGCAGGAGCTGGGGTGAGTAACGGCAGCTCACTTTGTCACACAGTAGTGTTCTATGCATTTTCTGCATAGTCATGCTGGTCACATGACCATGGAAACATCATGGGACATTGCTGGCTCTTCAGCTGAGAACTGGAGATAAGCACCACCACGTTGTAGAGAAACCTTTACTGTTTTACCATAATCCTTTAAACTGGATGTTGTTTTTGCCTTTGGCCTCATCACTGCTATACTCTTAACCCAGGGGTTCTCAAACTATAGCCTATGGGCCACGTATGCCCCGCCAAAGCTATTAATCCAGCCTGCGCGAGACTACAAGGCTGCCCCACCCACATCGCCCTGTCCACAGGCTAGCCCTCACCCTTTGGCCGAGCACAGGCCTTACCTTCACGAGTCCTGCAGGCTGGAACTGGAAGTTAAGGTCAATAGCAGGGGAGAGAAATCTGTCCAGGACACGGTGCACTTGGCCAAAGCATCACCTCAGATAGGAGTAGACACAACAAGGCTCAGCTGCTATTTTGCCCTGCCTCGTGGCTTCCACGGGGCCTCCGGACACCTTGCGCCCACTCACCCCAATGTAGGGGAACGGCAACCTTAGCTTTGCTGCCCATTGCAGCTAGGAATCTCAAATAAGGCCAAGAATGAATGTTTGTGTTGTAATCAGCCCGGGGGGAAAGCGGGCGGCCCTCAGGGGAGATTGCTACACTTGGGCGCTGTTGCTCTTGGGCCTCCCACCCGTCTGTTTCTGTAAGGCAGAAAGCAAGCCATAAAAGTCTTCACCTGCACAGGAAGCACTGCAGTGGAAAGAAGTGGCTAGGGTCAACCCTAGCTTTGCTGTCCATTGGGAATCTCAAAAGAAGGGTGAGAATGAACATTGTGTTGTAGCCAGCTTGGGCGCTAGATAGGCCTCCTGCAAATTCATCTCTCAAGGATCCCAGCTGATGTCTTGCTCAGCAATTGCTGGGGCACCTGGACTCCCAGTGATGCGATGACTTCAGGCACTTAGCTTGACCGCCTATTTAGTAGCTCCAGTGGCTACAACACAAACGTTCATTCTCAGCCGTATTCGAGATTCCTAGCCGCAATGGAGGGTTGACCCCCATTGCTTCTTTCCACCATCGTACTTTATGGATATGGCTTACATCTCCGAGCCTGAAGCAGTGGGAGGCAAGGGCTGCCTTGAGCTTGAACCTTCAAGTTTCAAGCAACATGAGATGTGTTACTTTTCGGGAGACCGCAGGATTGTCCTGCCTCCCCAGCAGCCAGCTGGTCTTCAGCGTGTGGCTCATCAATCTCTGGATATCATATTCCCCAAACCCAGCACCAGTTCAAGGGTTCCTTCGCCCCCACAAGGGACACAGAGTGAGAGAGTGACAGAGAGAGACATAGAGAGGGGTTGAAGTCATGAAGGCGTCGTTCACACCACAAAGTGTGGCTTGAAGCCATCGTTGTATTATAAACGCTTTAAGCCAGGGTTTTCCAGACTTGGCACTTTAAGACCTATGGACTTCAACTCCCAGAATTCCCCAGCCACTGTGCTGGCTAGAGATTTCTGGAAGTTGTAGTCCACTGGTCTTAAGTTGCCAAGTTTGGAGACCTTTGTTCTAAGCTAAAACCGAGCAAGCCACTTTCAGCCTTAGATCACCTTTTCTTTCGTTACCCCAAACCGCTGATCAGAAAGTCCTCATTGAAATCTTCAGGTTGTGACTGGGTTTGGGTAATTAACCCCCCCCCGCCTAAAAAACCCCACCCACTTTTGTCCAATTTTGGCTCATTTACCCAAATTTGGGAAGCACACACTTAGTGATATGTGAAATGTTTTTTTTAGAATGAGAACCCTGATCTGAATAAGGAAATTTCTTAAGTTGTTGAGATGCTCAGAACAGGAACGTATCGATAGAAGAGAATATTTGTAACTCAGGGTTGAATTGTGGGGTCCTTCGAGTTCTCTGAACTTGGGTTTTTTTTCTTACTTTTAGATCACGGATTCTCAACTTGAAGATGTGTGGGACTTTAACTCCCAGAATTCTTTGCTGGCTGGGGAATTCTGGGGGTTGAAGTCCACCGAGCTTCAAGACGCCGAAATTGAGAAACACTATTTTAGACCATGGTGCTTTTCAAATTTTCAAGCTCGTCCAGTAAATTCCTCTTTATTAATTTAGGTTTCATACAGTATTTCATCTGGGTAGTTTTTATGGCCCTAGCAGGACAGCTGAGTACATAAATACTTCAATTCGACTGTGAGG
>JAEANM010001570.1:0-27243 GCA_017656035.1 Myanophis thanlyinensis
TTGAAAGGCTCCCTCCCACAGCCGATGGCCTCTTCAATCAATGCAAATTGCCCTCGTCAGCCGAGAGGGTCTGGGGGGGAAGGCAACTCCCCTCCACTTGGGCCTGACAGATTGCTGAGCTCTTGCTCACATTAATCAAGGAGAAGGCTTTGGCCCAGAAGAATCCTCCTAGGCAAAACAGAGGCGTTAAGGTGGAGCAGCAAGTCCAAAGAGGGGACTGGGAAAGGAAAAGCTTTCCAGGTTTGAGCATTTTACAGAAAACTGAAGAATAACAAAAAACGTTGACCTCTTTGCTTTCTTCAGGCAGAGGGAACGGCCCAAGGGCTTTGACTGCCTTATGCAGTGGGAGATCCCGCTTGGTGTGGTGAAAGCACCAGGCTAGAAACCAGAAGAGCCTGAGTTCTAATCCCACCACAGGCCAGCCTTGGGCCTTTTCCATCAGCCCTAGGAAGGCAGTAAGGGCAAATCACTTCTGAAAAACCTTGCCAAAAACTCTTCTGGGCATTCTCCAAGAACCGGACGTGATTGAAAGGAGGGAGAATGAATTCACGGAGTAAAGAAACTCTCAGAATGAAAAGCGAAGGGTTTCATCCACTATACTTCACCTAATGACTGCATTAAGCCAGACTGAATCACGAACAAACCAGACAGGCTCAATTCGTCTGACATTGGCTACAACAGTCCAGGAACTCTTGAGATGAAAACACATTACCTTGATCTTTGAAAGGTTTTTGTCTGAATACAAATGCTCTGGATACCCTCTGAGACCTGGAGAAGAGACAGGAGCGGACAGCCCTCATCACATTCCTAGCTCAGCAGACGGCAAGAACCTCAAGCACATCATTTCGGGGAGGGGAGACATTAAAGGCATCGGTATTGCCAGAATGGGGGAGGGACACTATTTGGCCTTTCTTGTCCTTAGAAGTTAGGGGAGGTTCTCAGGTGGGGTATGGGGGAGCATCGTGCCCCAGGATGGCTCGATGTCCACCAGTCTGTTCACCCCTGGGCTGCAGCGCAATAGATTTAGAGAGAGAAAATGGCTGTCTTATGTCAGGGTTCCACACAGCGTCCACAATTGAATCAAAACTCCAAAGAAACAAAAGTCCTTAGAATGGGATTTTATTGAAGGCATTGTTTGATACGTCTGGAGAAAATCCGAATCTGAAAAGCCCACGTTTTCTCCACCCACCTAGAGTGAAAGATCCTCCCCTCAGTCCATCACATGTAACCCTCTGCCCCAATCCCCTCCAGAGTTCATGTTGCCATGCCTCCCATCAGGTGCGAGCAACAGTGTCCTTGCTTTCAGTGAGAAAGAATGTGAAAAGATAAAAGTCCCAGAATTGGCTGCTATCTAACTTCAACTCCCCAAGGTTCCATCTTACAATTGTGGCAAGACTAAAAAGATCTACCGTAATACTCGGAGAATAGTGGAATAATAAAAAATCCACACATATAATCCTTTTAGTCATGATATCTTAGTTGCCGGTCAGCTGAGCCTTCCCTTGAAAGGCCTTCACGGCACAGCACCAAAATCCATCTTGCCAGGCTGGGATCCCCCCATCCAGCCTGGTGCAGGTGGATCCAGAATCCCAGCTTCTGCTGTGGGACAGCCTGTGGGTCAGGAAGCTGCAGGAAGGCAGCAGGTCCGCTCTGCAGAAGTGCTGGCAGCCAGATATGGTGAAGCCGGCCTGTCTTTCTTTTCCAGGGGAAGAGCTGTGACTGCTGTGCCCCCTCCCTCCACCCTGCTCCAGGTCTCCTTTCTACCAAATTTCAGAAAATAGAAATAATTTGTACAAGTCAGCAGCAGTCAGTAAGAGAAAACCATCAAAGAGCTTTGGAACTCGGGAAGACTTGGCCTCCCTCTGCAGTTGCCTCCATCCATTCTCCTGCTTTAATTGCTCTCCATGGTTTCCCAAAGAATTTAGTAAAACTCCTCTTTTGGTCATCCTGCAGGTGAAAGGGTGCACTGGGGAGGAAATTCCCCTGCTTGAAGTGGAGCAGTTTTTCCTCCTATTCTTGGGTTTGGTTCCCAAAAGGCTTCTACAGGTCTGGCAGCTGCATTTTTCTGAGTTACGTTTAAACATGGCAACTTATGTGACTGTGTCTGTTTGTTGGGGTTTTGAACCTGGACCCTAATCTTGGATACAGCAGATGTGTGGTCTTGTCACGACAGGTGAAGGAAGAGACTGCAGAAAGAGTGGGAAAGAGGCAGAACAAGCCAAGGATCTGGACTGGAGCAGCTCCACGGAGGAAAGGGCAGCACCTCAGCCGATGCTCTGAATTCAGGGCAAAGAGCAAGTACAGGTAGTCTTTGACTTACGACCATTCAAAGTTACAACAGCGTTTAAAAAAGGGACTGGTGACCATGTGTCATATGACCATTGCAGCATCCCCACGGTCACGTGATCCAATTCAGGCCCTCGGCCACTGGCATGCATTTATCACAGTCGCAAGTCCTGGGCTCACGTGAACCCCTTTTGCAAGCAAAGCCAATGGGAAAGCCAGATTCAACTAAGAACCGTGTTACTAACTTAACAACCAGTGATTCACTTAACAACTATGGCAAGAAAAGTTGTTAAATGCGACTCACTTAACAACTGTCTCAGCAACAAAAATTTGGATTGTGGTTGAGGATACCTGTACACGGAGGGTCAGACCCCAGTGGACAACAATAAAAAATGAACGAATCTGTTCAGGAAGCAAGATTTAAAGCAACTCAGAAGATGCCAAGGCTACTCGGGAGTAAGATCCTCACACGGGTATCCTAAAGCAGAATCCAGGGTCTGGATTCTGCTTTAGGATTAGTCTTTTTTTCAGTTCTATTACTATAACTTTACTAAGACTAAACCTGAATCTGAGCTCCCTTCAGTTTTATGTTCCTGACATCCAGTAATTATTTTTTCATTTGAGAGATTTTCATTTTTAAGTGAACTTCGCATACTTTATGATCTGCATTTCTCCCTTTTGATCATGCCTTCAGCCAATCAGCTCACATGTTCCGAGGTGAAGAGAAATTAAGAACGAAGGCAAATGAGACAGTGGAGGCCTGGAGACCTCCTGCTGGTGAATCGCTCTGGTAGCCCTCCCCACACGCATCCTTGGTACAATGTTCTCGCCTTTAATACACCTCGGGGAAATAGGTTTTACAAAGGAGGAAGGCACAGATCTCATCAGGAAAGCAGCAGCACACTGTCATTCTAAATGGATTGAAGTGTCACTATATAAGTAGTCCTCAATTTACAACAGTTCATTTAGTGACTATTCAAAATTAAACAGCTCCAGAAAAAATGGCAAATGACTGTTTTCATGCTTTTCAGCATTGCAGCATCCCCCTGGTCATGTGACCAAAATCTGGACTCTTGGCAACTGGTATGGATTTATGATAGTTGCAGTCAGGATCTCCATCGTTGGCCTGGCACCATGGTGGGGTCCTGCCATCGAAGGGGAAAGGAGAGGGGAGGCCCTGGGACCAATCCACGCCTGTGTTACATAATGATAGGAAAGGGGGAGGTGGGGGGGAATGGGAAGGGGGAGTGATAACAGAAGAAGACCAGATCAGCTTTTACCAGGATCTTCAAGGCCGTTTGCCCCGAGAATGGAATATTGCCAGTGTGACACCTCAGAGTTTCTCAAAACATCAGGCCAGCATCTGATTGGCTGTCCTGGTCATGGGGGAGGGATTCCTCCGCTTCAACCGGATGGAGTCCTACCAGTCCTACTTTCCGGAGAGAGCAGACTGGGGCAGGCCTGACCATCCCGGGGTCATGTGGTCCTCTTTTGCGACCTTCTAACAAGGAAAGGCAGATTTGCTTAACCACCATGTTACTAACTTAACAATTGTAGTGATCCGCTTGGCAAGAAAGGTTGTAAAACAGGGCAAAATTCACTTAACTTTTATCTTGCTTAACAACCGAAATTTGGGGGTCATAAGTCGAGAACTATCTATATTTACATAGAAAGCTATCTGGCATGATATACTGTATTAGCTGTGCCTCTCAGGAAAATTAAAATAATTTAAGATAATTTAAACTTCAGTATTTATACTGCAATTTTCTTAAATAAAAAAATGATGCCGCTATTCGAGAAGGCCCCTCCAAACTTCCAAGGGAAGTAAGGCAACATCGCGGAAAGAGTCAAGGCAACGTGTTCCAAGTGTGGCTGCACCACCACCCCATTCGGAGCCCTGGGCACAAAACGTGTCTCTGCCCGGCTCTTGCCTGTTGAGTCTGTGCTAACAGAAGCCGGGGAAAACGGATGCTGCATGGATTCTTCCCCCCATTTATCATCACTGCAGAAAATACACAGGCTTGCCTGGAGGGACGTTTTCAAGAATGGAGCTGAAGAAAATGATGATTAAAATAAAGCGACTGACAGAAAACGAACAAGTCCTAAACTTGGCAGCAGTCTTTAACTTTGCTTCAGAATTCTTTTTGAAAAGGACCCAAATGCGGAATTGCTGACGTCGCAGAAAATTTGCAAGATATTATGAAGAATCAAAAGCCTGGGAAAGGAAACTAAGGAAAACATCACCTTTGGAGGAAAGGCCCTGGAAAATTAAAAACTGCGTAGTGCAATATCTAGACAAGTCCAATCAGTGCCAAGAAAGCTGCCCTTTCAAAAGCAGCAGAGCCTCATCCAGCTGGCAGCACGTCACTTGGCACGATAGGACTTCAGTCCATCCAAGGCACCTGCAGACAGACACAATTATACCAACAAAGGAGAATATTTGTAGCTTAGAGCTGAAATGAGGGGTCCTTGGTGCTCTGAGCTTGGTGATTTTCTTGCAGACATTTCATTTCCAGACTAGGTAACATCATCAGTTCTAATAAAGAGTGGGTTTGCTCTCAATTTATATTCCAGTGGCTTGCTCTGTCACTGTCGGTGGGAGGGATCTTGGAAGTTCTTTGATTAGGCGGTTTACTGCTTGCTTGTTTGTCAGTTCCTTGATTGGGGTGTTTCTTGAATAATTGCTTGATTGATTGATTTTTAGTCTGATGTTAAGTTTAATGTTAATCTATGCTCATCTGTGTGTTGATTGCTGGTGGAGGGTGTTTTGGTCTTTTTAACAGAATAGACCACAGCTATCTAGCAAAAGAAAAGTTAGTTGCTCCACTGGCATCTAAACCACGTACTCCAGCCTCCCTCTCCAAAGCATGGATACCAGATACTTTCTACAGAGTGTTGAAAAGTAAGGTTATTCATTCGTCAGCAATTATATTTTTCTGCAGGAAAAAAAAACCCAAACCCACCTTACCATGCAGGTGTAAGTGCTGTAAGTCTGTTCTTTTCTGCATATTACATGGCCCTCAAGCTCCGGTATCCTGTAACACGACTAACACATGATTAGATTCAGAATCATGGATAGCACCGCATAACAAAAATAGGCAGCTTTTCTTCTAAGGTTGGTGTTTTCTGCCTCCTGCTTGTGTTGCCTGAAAAATGACATAGGAAGCCCGACCCATTCTGAGGATTAAGCAAGCAACAAACATCCCTCAATAGAGTCCCACTGGTCAGAAGGTGCTTTGAAAAGGGTTGTGGGACTCACTGTCTTCTCTGCCATTTTCGTAGACTATGAGGCTGGATCTTGATCTACATGGGGATCTCTTGGTGGGGGAGGGAGGGATGAAAGGCATTGCAATCCATGGGGCCAGAAGGCCTCTCTTTTCCCGCTATGGTTTCTGCTAAGAGAAAAAGGAGGGAAGGGCGCCGATCCTTCAGTCCGAGTCTAAAGAGGCGAAAAGGAAAAAACAAGAAATGGATTATTTTTTTTGCTTGCTTCTGAGGGAGGGGGAAGGAGGGGGGTCAGCCCTTTACCAAACAACAGCTTTGCATGTTTACCTTTTCCATCCGTGTCTCCTCTAAATTCCAAAGTTTATCTACCCAAAAATGCCAAGTGGAGAGAATCAAGCAGCCGATGTTGTAGAAATTTTGCACAGCCCCAACTATAGTGCAGTTCCAGCACCCAGTTCCCCTGTGGTAAAATGGGTGGCTGGTAAATTTAATTTAATAAATAAATAAAAATGCCATTCTTTTAAAGGTGGCCTTTTGGTTTACGAGGGAAAATCATAAAAGCACCTCACTCTTTGAGTTTGCCTGGATTCCCTTCCTTCAGCCTCCGCCTGGGCTGCCCTGGGCGGGGGGAGGGGGAGGGGGGGGGCTGTCCTTCCAGATCTCCTTCCCACTCAAGGAATGATGGGCAGACCCTCAGAAATAACTCCCCCTCCCCTCCAGCCACCCCACCCGATGTCAGAGCTTCCTGCTGAAGTTCAGATAACAAGCAGGCAGCCTTTCAATAATGCATTTTCTTCTTAGCTGCTTCTGCTATCGAGCGAGTTCCTCTGAAAAGAAAGCTCAAACAACAAAGTTTCTCAAACACAAAACTCCTGAACGGAGAACGAAAATAATGCCGGAGAGAGCCAAGAAATCAATGCAGGCATTTCACAGGCCTTTGTTGCTCCTCTGCTGTGGATGGCTTGGGCCCCTCAGGGAAGTCTTGGAGACCTGAAGGAAATGGCTTTCCTCCCTCCATCAGTGAGAGAAACTGCCGGCCTACCAGCCCCATTATTATAAAACAAAGACTGCACTTATCCAAGTTAACTGCATGGAAACGGCTCCTGTGCATCTGCTTCAGAAGGGGGTCTGGATGGAGTTAAAGCAAGCCTGAATAGGGTGGGGGATGGAGATCTTCCCCCAGCCTTCTTGCAATTAAATCTTTATAGTGTTGTACTCTATAAGCTCTGGGCCATATACAGTACAGTATCCTCAGATAGAAAGCATCCAGAGTATAGAATAAAATATTCACCTTTAACAACAACCAGTAATTACTAAAATATAAAACAAGCAACCATTTTTTAAAAGCAACCCAAGCAGCATTCAATCTATTCTTGGTTACTAGTTATCATCACATGTAACGCAAAAAAAAAACAAAAAAAAAAGGCTCAAGGAAGACCTTCACCAGGTTTTTGAAGGCAACCAACCCATGAGTGTGCCTGGCTCCTAAGGCTGTTTTACAGCGTGGGTAAAGCACCAACTCTGGACTGCATCCCCCAATGTCATGGAAGGGAGGAACTCCCAGTGGTTTTCCCCAGAGACAGGCAGGAAAGACTGGCAAAGTTCCCTCAACACCAAGCCAGGTGAGACTTCAAGGGGTACAATCACATTTTAAACCGGCAGCCAAAGCAGGGTCCACAACGGTCTTAAAATGGCAATCCAGCCATCCGGGATTGGCCAGCATTGTGTTTGAGGTTCCTATTGCCACTCCTTACCTGCCGTACAATAATGTCATCAAATGATTGTGTCCTTATTTCCTTGGGAGAGGGCAAGTAAAGATACATTTCTTGACTGCAAGAGAGGACCAGGCTGAGGCGAAGGAGGGAGATAGGGAGGGCTCAAATGCATCATCAGTCTCCAGTTCCTTCATGCCCACAAGATACCTAAGTCCAGCTCACCTTGAATTCCTTTGTTATCTACCACCAATTTGCCTTGACCATTAGCGGTTCAGATTCTTATCGCATGCGTGGGGAACTATGGCCCTTTTATGACTTGTGGACTTCAACTCCCAGAATTCCTGAGCCAGCCAGAGGAAGTTTGGGATGAACTTGTACTGGTGTTGGATCTAACCCTGACTCCCAATTTATTGTGCCTGATATTGGCTTTGTTTCCCACATGCCTGCTAATGGCATCAATGAGTAGGAAAACAATCCATCAATTCCTCTTCTTCAAATGAGCCAGAGATAGACATCTGGAACCAAAGTTTTAGCTACTGGTATCTGTCAAAATGCAGTGGAGAGATGGCTGCCTGAAAACAGCTGGCAGGTCCTGGAGGGCGGTGGAGTTAGAAGGAGAGATGGCATATGAGCACTTGGCCCACCCCAACCTATCCATCGTCTTTCAAGCTCATGCCATCACTCTGCTGAACACTTAATTCTCACCGTTCTATCTTATGTCTAAATATGTTATGCCTGCAGTACAGCTATATTGCTTTTATCCTTCTCATCTGTTCCAATACTTCTCTATTGGTATCAGTATTGATTATCCTTGTTATTATTACTTTGCTGTTTTGCATGTACATTGAGAGCTTATGCACCAGAGACAAATTCCTCATTTGTACAATCACTCTTGGCCAATAAAGAATTCCATTCCACTCCACTCCACTTATTCTAATTCTGTATGTGAATGTGAGTCTCCAATTAACATTTTAAAAAAAAAATCAGTTAAACAGATGATGTTTATAAAACATTAAATCCGATGCCTTATTTACTAAAATCAAAAGCTGGTAATTTTTTTTATTTTTTTCTATTGTGACCTTCAAGATCCAACATTTGTTTGCAAGCTAGCAAAGGAAGGTAAGAAAAGAAATGCGTTCACACCTACAAGACATCTGCTGGGGATGTTAACATTCCCTGACAAAAAAGAAAAAACTGACGCCCTGAACAACCTGTCCGTGCTCTGAAGCATCCTCCGGACAAGTCCTGCCTTGTGCTGGGCCAGACAGCAGCTGCAATCCTGCATATTTGGAGGGTTGAAGCAGTTGAAGAAGACGGCTCTAAAGAAAAAAGAAAGAAAGAGCTGACTGGCTTAAAATAAAACAGAACTGCTGAGGATGACCTTTTGTATGGCTGGGAAGTTCAACATGTAGAGAAGTACCAAGAGTGTTTTTAAAACATGGAAAAGGGGTTTCAAAATCCAGTTCAGCCTTTTAGAATTTGTCCTGGAAGCCTAAGTTTTCTGGCCATTCACTGAATGATAATAAATTGCAAGAACTAATTTTACCACCATAATGGTGCTCATTCTTATTGCTGAAAATGGGCCCATAAGAGAGCTGAAATCTTTATTCCGAATGGTTCTCTCTGGGGTGCATCACTGAAATGGCTCTCTAGCATTGATAGAGTACAGAGAAAGACTCCTCCTTTTGTGAAAATAAATTGCTGGCAGACGACACGTTGAAAAATTATTCATCCTGTTGAGCACAATCCTATTGTGTTAATTAGCGGCCTTGTGACGAAGTAACTTTCAAATGGGGCGTGATATATTAAGATGGGTGCACTCACAACATGAGACAGTAGGTGGGATGTTCTCCTTTTAAATCGTTTAACTGGGTGAAAGTACACGGTGCCCACGCCTGTAGCAATCTCCAGAGACGGAGTTTTCAAGAGACAAAATCGGAAGACTTGCAGAAGTACTGGACTGCTATTTAAAGCCTCTGATTTATCTACAAAGGAAAAAATCTTGTTTGTCGTTGGGTATCTGCTTTGGATCTGAGTCAGCCACTTGGATAGAAGAATGCTTTAAAAACAAAGTGTGGCAAGATCAGCAGGAAAGACACACTGGGGCCAAGGGAGAGTTATTTATATCTATTTTTTTATAACTTCCATTTCAATCAAACAAGGCTGTGGGTGACTTACAAGAGTTAAAACCACTTCTATGAATCTTTTAAAATTATCATAAAGGTGACCTGACCTGACCTGACCTGACCTTGGGATAAAAACCACACTATTTATATGACTATAAAGACAGTTTCAATTCAGTCATGATCACATGTAACCTACTGGCCCAGAGACTGCAGGAGAGGGGCTGGGGCTGCAGAGACCTCGGAGGGAAGGTCCTCCGGAGGGCAGAGGAAGTGACGGGGAAGGGATTCTGCCTGGGTCCCAAAAGATGGCACTGCCCCACAAAATGTCCCCAAAGTTTGCCCAACCTGAAGAGCTCCCCAGCCAGAGAGAGACAACTGGAGACAGGCAATCCAATAACTTACTTAGGTATGATAAAAACATGACTAAGAGAAGCAAACACATACACACAATCCACATATGCAAAACCTCCACGTATGTAGCTACGGCAGCAGTCTCATAACTGGACGCCCAGTTCAGCTATCCAGGGAATGGCCTCTGGCATTGCTTCATTCAGACCTTCTTGGGAACCAGAGAACGCACATCACTGGCAGTCTTGCACAATGCATTTAATAGTTTGCATATCAGCACCACAGCCACAACAATCTTTCCCTCCGCAATGATAGAGAGCAGAGGTATTTCTTCCAATATCATACTTAATTCTGTTCAATTTCCAATAAATAAGTTAAGTTAAATAAACTTACAATTTTGGTTAAATAAGTTCAACCCAATAAACAGACAATCAAACTATACCACACAGGATTTTACTGATACCAACCAGCACCCAGAAACCACTAAATTCAAATTTCAAATTCAAATTCAAATTTTATTTGTCACACGCACAATCATACATGGTACAATATGCAGTGAAATGCTTACTCAGCCATTCATGACCACAGGTAAGTTAGGGCAGAATGGGAGGTAGGAAAGTTTTGTTTTGCTTTGTTTTACTAGACAAATTTGCATAATTATTTGTACATATTATTATACTTAGTATTATACTTACCATATTATACCTATTGGTACCCTATGACTATCATTAAGTGTTGTATCTTATGATTCCCGATGAATGTACTGTTTCCTTTGTTGTACGCATACACACTGAAGACAAATTCCTTGTGTGTCCAATCACACTTGGCCCATAAAGAATTCTATATAGAAGTGTTGCACAAACATGCTTAGGAACAATCTCCTCTGGTCCCACCATTGCATTCTGGACCATCTGTAGCTTTTGAAAGGTCTTCAAGAGTAGCTCCCACATAATCTATAGGTGAGTTGATAAAAACATGGGTGACCCATGAATAGGGACCCCTAATTCAGGAAAAGGCATCTGTTTGACACAGTAGCTGGGATGTTCTCCTCTTAAATCATTTAACTCAGGGCTGGAGCACAACAGCAATGGCAAGAGACAGGGTGCTCAGCGGACAAAATCAGAAGTCTTGCAGAAGGACTGGACTGCTGTCTGAAATAGAGAAAATCTACAGAGAAAAAAATATGTCCTTTGTCATTGGGTATCTGCCTGTATCCGAGCCTGCCACTTTGATAGAAAAAGCAGAAAAATCTGAACAAAGACATTTCTGGTCACAGCTGCTGCATGCTGCTCAAAGAGAAGTTACGAGTCCAGCTAACACACACACACACACACACACACACACACACCCCAAAGATTTTTTGCCCTTGTACCACCCAAGAAATTGCAACAGTCAAGAGCTAAACCAGAGCCCATTTGGGGTTGGGAAATAACCACAAATCAAATCAAACAATAACCAATCGATAATCTATAGATCAAATCCCCAGAAGCATATGCCCCATCGATTTCACATCCACTCAGGCTTGCCAGAGTTGAGCTCCAGCCTCTTCCTCCCAGTTCAAACCCCAAGCTTCCCACCATAGAGTGCAAGTGGCCGGATACCTGCTGGTTCCAGCTCTATATTGATTGATTGATTGATTGATTGATTGATCTAAATAGGGGACATTTTGATTCAGGGGATCTCTCACAAAACAAGGAGCCTCCAAAACCAATGAAAAGCTGCCATCTCCCCACAAACTGCAGTCTTCTTTCAAGCAAGCCCTCTTCCCCTTGAAGTCCACTGATTTCCTCCTGACAGTTGAATCAGATTGTCTGGTTTATTGAACAGGCTTCAGAGAAATAATTCAAAACATTGCATTCAACTTTGCTTGCAAAGGTTGACACCTTGCAAGAAAACTCGAGGGTGTTCTGCCGCACTGCAAGCTAAAGCTTTTGCTTTTCAGGGAGGGTTAGGAGGGAAATCCTTTGCTCTACCATGAATTCTGCACTGTATCTTCCCATGAATCTGTGTGTGCACTGCAGCAGTGAGATAATAATATAGGAAAGATGCTGCCATGAAGAGATGGGAGATCTCAAAGCCTATCATACATTCTTGCAAGAAATACCTTCCTCTCAATTTACTTTCAGAAAACGCTCTACCATTTCATCACATGTCTACAAAGATAAAGACAGAGAAGGTCTGTTTTTTATTTGTAAATCATGTGAATAGTGCAAGTCAATAATAGTATGCACTCACCGATTATTCTTAGGAATACAATTTTGAGACTCAAATTCAGGTTTAGAACCCCAGCTTGCCTTCTTACACCCCCAGGAGGTCAAATGCAAACTGTTTTTTCTCCACTTAATCCATGCATAAAACACAAAGATGACCTTTTGCTGTTAAATGAGATTTACTTGATCAGATGGGGAAACTATCTGCTCGCAATGAGAACAATGACTTTAAGGAAAATATTTATATTTTTTACATTTATATAGTTCAAGACAGCCCTGACATTTGGGCGTAAGCCAGAACTATGATCTGATGGGACAAACCTAATCAACAATGTAAGAATTGCCGTGTAAGAAAGAAAGAAACAAAAAGTTAGTGGATCATCAGAGCACCATCAAAGCTGGGCAAAGAGATAACCCAGAAAATGCCTCCCTGCTGTTGCAGTTTTGAGATTAGTGCCATACTGAATTGATGTAACTGTAAACCAAAACCACAGTACTGTTGCTAATAATTAAGCAAATCAGCAAGGCGCTGGATAATCTTGCATATATAAATGACCCTGAGTCTCAAAACACAAGAAATTGACTATGGCAAGAGGTTCCCAAAACGACCATGACTCCCAAACCCTCCTCTTCCTCCTCTTCAGAGTGTCATGTGACCTCCTCTATCGCTCCCTTCTACATCCAAACCAGCCACTCGATAGATCCCTATAAACAAGGATGAGAAAATTTTCAACCTGAACTTAAACAAGCACCTGATTCTTTCTAATTATTGGAACAGAATTGTGGGTCCTGCTTCAGCTCAAATAAATCTCCTGAACAGGCAAGGACACAAGAAGGGAGAAAGTGCACCAGTACACAATACTTGTGTTCTTCTAGACCAGACTTAATTAAATACCAGTAGATTACACATTTGGATATAAACAACTCTTTAAGCAAACAGATCTTTGAATGCAGGTGGTCTGATTCTCACCAATGACTTGTTTCTGGGAGGCAGCCACTACTTCTATTTCCTTTTCCAAGATTCTAGACGTTCAACTATTTATTGGTCCCAATTATAGGCTTCAAACATCAGAATTTCTTTAGCTGCTACATGTAATTAGGCAAAGAAAAGCAGGATAGTTAAAAAGGCAGAGGGAAGACTTCTCCACAAAGGGCTGTTGGCAGCATTAAATAGTCCACTGAGTTGGCCCTGGGAAGATGGAAGAAGCAATCTGTTTACTGTGCTGAGGCCAGAAGGCTGAAGTATTTTCCTTGGCAGGACCTGTGATTGAAAGCTTTGGCTTTGTCAAGTTGCAACACAAACCTCAGCCACTCACATGCAGCTGAACAGCTGGACCAGCTGTCCAGGGGAAGCTTTTAGGAGAACAGGCCATGGATGGGAAAAACAGCCCTGAGAGAGAGAGGGGGGGGGGAGAGAAAGGGAGGGAGGGAGGGAGACAGTGTGGCTAACTTTGTAAGCTTTCTTTCTGGCTAAACCAAATGTGCCACCTACAACAGGGAAAGGCAGTCACCGACAAAGCTTCTCTCCCTCTTTGCAATAAGGTGGCTGGAAGGGTGCAGGCACAATGGACAAGATCATCCATGCCTAAGTGAAGTGTGCTGCTTTTATTTTAGTTATTGCATGGCACATTCACATTGCATTTCGATTTAAAAACTCAAGAGATAAAATTTTAAGTATTATAAACATACGTCTAGATTAGATTCAGTTTTTTGCTTCATTTGTCAGTTAGGAAATCAGCAAAGTCTCCCTTATAGGCTCCATTTTGCCACTCTTGTCACCCTAGGTTGGATGTTTTGTTTTTCAGTCCCATTCAAGGATGGCATTTCCCCCACTCATAGAGGGCATCTGTGCATCTACCGTGGCCAGTGTAAATTCTGTTCAGTGGTGTCGGTATCACACAGGGCTGGACAAATCCAGATGGTTTCTCCAAGACGCATGGCAAACTTTGACATCACAGGGGGAATTTTCTATCCTGTTATTCCCACATATACATGTGTATGTTGCACAACAGGCATGTTGCAGGCAGGCTAGTGGCCGCTCTTATTTCTAAAATTCAGACGGTGGCAATGGAGCCCAGGCATTGCAGTGCGAGACGAATCCATGAGGACTTCCCCTGGGAAGATGCCCCCGGACTGTTGCCTTGAGCAGCTCTGAGGTCCGCTTCTGATATTCACAGGTAGCCCCTTCTGCTCGTCCTCTGCTCTTCAGCAGGACTGACTTCCTCTGGGGTCCAGAGCAGCAACGAGGCACCCAAAGCACCTGCACTCCACGAATTTGTGGAAAATTGCAACAAGTGTGCAGAAAGAGGAAGGTGACAGCAGTTCCATGGTCAGAAGGTTTGAATCTGTAAGTTGGTTAGTACATCAGGAGACTCGAGTCTGATTTGGTCAGTTTTCCACAAAAGAGCATGTACAAGAGGGCTGCAAGGAATACAAATCCTTCCATTCCCCACCATTCACTCAGAACTGAAGAAGCTTCTTGGACAAGAAGAGAAATGTCTTCAAAGACAAATCACAAGTCCACTTGCCTCTTGAAAAAGCAGCTTTAGGACAAGCATGACCTGGATGACTGAGAATCTCCATAGACGTCGATTTACAACAGTTCATTTAGTGACCAGTCTGTTACAACGGCACTGAAAAAAAGTGACTGATGACCATTTTTCACACTTACAACCATTTCAGCTTCCCCAAGGTCATGTGATCAAAATTCAGATACTTGATAACTGATTCATATTTATCAGGGTTGCAGCATCCCAGGATGATGACTCAATTTCGCTGCACACATGTTGTGTATTGACAATAAAGGATTAAATTCAATTGAATGATGAGATTGCCTTTGACAATCTTGTCAAGCAAAGTCAATGGAGAAGCAAGATTCACTGAACAAGCATGTTACTAACTTAACAAGTGCAGTGATTCACTTACCTGTCTCACTTAGCAACTGAAATGCTGGACTCAACTGTGGTCATAAGTCAAGGGAAATCTGTGCTATAACAAGCACAGATTATTCTCATATCCTTCTATTTTTATTCTACCATTTTTAAATTTCATTTGTTCACAATATCCCCATTTCTCAATGATGGCAGCTTAATGTTGGATTTCGCCGTTTCAGGAGTTTTCTCCCTCATCTAGATACAACTTTTGCTGTGGATATGATGGACACCACTTCTTGACAGCAATCTGTAGCAGAGATCTACCCAGATCCTATGATTGCACAAAATTCCCTCAGATTCATGGGCAGTTGCCACCTCCTTCCTTTGCCAGGGTTCAGGCCCTGGTTGCCTGGTTGAAAACTTGAACCGAGATAACTGGAAGGGCCCGGAGGTGATGGGCTTAGAGAACCTGGTTGTCTCCCTCCTTCCAAGCCAAACTCTGCCTCTTTTGTGTTGCAGCTAAGGTCTCTTTTGTCCACCAGCTCCACTCTTCTTCCTTGTTGTGCTGCTCATATATGCCCAGTACGTTTGAGCAAGAAACAAAACTAAACTACAGATGATTTTAAAAAAACTGTCTCGAACATGTGCAGCTTTGCATTTTAAATGCACTGAAATCACAGCACCACCGTAGCAGGGAGAATAAAATGGAACAGCTGAACATAATGAGTTGGGAATAAGTACCATTTTGTTATGGAAAAGAAAGAAACGTTGAGAGAGAGAGCATTTAAAATGATGTATATGCCCAACATGCCACCCACCCTGCTTGTAATTTTTTTTAAATAAAAAAATACCTAAAGTAAGAAAGGCTGTAGCAGCAAAAAACACCTCCTTGGTAGATCTGAGATGCTATAGCTGAGATTGCCGACTGTGAACTATTTGGTTGCTGCTGCAGCTCCATCATTCTCAAGACTGCAAATTCACAGACACACACACACAAATATAACTCTTCCAAGCAAGGCCTGAACAGGCTGTCCTGGAAACACCGGATTCTCCCCATCTCTTCACAACACCCCGTCTCGTACTCCGTTGACGTCACATTGTAGGTGTCCAGACCGATTACAGGTCGTTCTTCACTTACTACCACAATATTGAGCTCAAAATTTTCTGTTGCTAAGTGAGATGGCTGTTAAGTGAGCTTTGTCCCCATTTTGCAAGCTTTCCTGCCAGTTGTTACATGAATTGCTAGTTTTAAGTTAGTAACACAATTGTTAAGTGAATGTGGCTTCCCCATGGACTTCCGTTTTTCAAAGGTCACCAGAGGTGATCACATGACCCCAGGACAGGGCAACTGTCATAAATAAAACTCAGGCATCCGAGTTTTGATCATGCGACCATGGGGATGCTTCAATGGTCTTGTGAAAAATGGTCATAAATCGGTTTTTGCAGTGCTGTTGTAACTTTGAATGGTCATTAAATGAACTGTTGCAAGCCAAGGATCTGGCTTCTTTGGGACGGCCCTTCCACCTCTTGGAATATCGTGATCAGACGGTCACCCTGGGTGAGAAAGAAAAGAGGGCCCCCAAGAAAGGCTGCCGGTGGAGCCCGGGCCCTGCGGAAGAAGGCCTGGCCATGAAGCTGTCACCAGGGCTCCTGGCTGCCCTCCCAGCTTCCATGGCCCAAAGTGGGTAACAGCATCAGCGCCAGAGGCGGGAAGCCCCCTCCCTCCTGACAACGTAGCTGGGTCTCTGAGAAAACTGCCAAGCTCAGAGAGCCCAAGGAGCCCTCAATGCCCCTCCTCCCTGCCAGCCCTGATGCGGTTACCTAGCTTGGTAGGGAAAGGGCCCCAAGAAAACCCGGAGCCCCGTTTCCGCCCCACGCAGGTTCTCCTCCGTGAGGCCGTCGGTCAAGCCCTTTGCCCCCCCCCGCCCCCGCAAGCCGCAAAACAGCCCCCGACTCCCGATCTCCTTCGCCGACCGGCCTGGAGCCCCGACCACCGCGGCTTCCGAGCCGCATTCCGGGGAGCCGGAAAGAAGCGCCTTTCACCCGCGGGGAAACTCCCAAGGCCACCCCGGCACAAAGGCGGGAAGCCCCGGGGTGAAAGGCGGCCCCCGACCCCCAGGAGACAAGCGCCGCCTGCAAGGCGACCAGCGACGGCGAGGCGGGCGGGAGCCAGGGCGGAGGCGAGCCCACAGCGGGGGCCTTTTCGGGACGGAGCCCCGGGGCTCGGAGGACGAGGCGGCCCCGCTGGCGCCCTTTGCAGACCCTGCCCCGTTGCTAAGGAACGGCTCGGCGAGGGGGCTGAGCGGGGGGGGGCAAAGAGAAACACCCGACAGACCCCCCCCTTCCCCCCCCCCGCGCCTTCAAGCCGAGCTGGAGGCTGCAGCGGCTGGCGCGTGGCTGGCCGGCTAGACAATGCTGCCCTCTATGAGCGGCCCGTGGGTACTGCAGGTTGCCCCTGGAAGCGGCGGCGGCGGCGGCTCGGAAGGGCTCTGCTCCGTGAGGAAGGGGCGGTGGGGCCCTTTAACAGACACGCGGGGCGGGCAGGCGAAGGGCTGAGGGGCGGCGTCCTTGGTGCTCCCGGTACTTTCCCTGCAGAGATTGCATTGCCCAAACTAGGCGATTCCGCTCTCTTCCCCTCCCTTCCAGCCCCGAAGAGGGAACCTGCTTTGGAAATGGGAGGGCTGCAAGAAAACCAACCCCCCCCCCCCCCCACACACACACACACCCGACACCGCGTTGCTCCCCGCGGGAGGGGAAGGGAGCTGCAAGGGGCCCGGCCATTTCTCCCACTAAATGAAGGGCTCGCCCGCGAAGGCCATCCAGCCCTGGAGCCCGACCGAAGGGGTCGCGGGTCTTGGGTGGGGCGGCCTGTGTAAGAACCAGGCCAAGATGCAAATGCAAAGCGCAGCCCAAACGCGGGGTCCTCATTTGGGCACCGGCTGCGCTGGGAGTTTTCTTCACGTGAGGATTTTAGGAATCGGAACTCACGCGGAAACCGAAACCGAGCCGGAAACCCACGGAGTAGCATTGTGCAACCTTGGGCGCAAAATAGTGCGCGGAACGGCTGGCGAAGCCTGCCGGGCCAGGCATTTGGTACAAATATTCGATTGCAAATTCAGTTGGAAAGCAATTTGACTGAATCTTGAAACCGAACTGACTTTTTTAATTGACTTTATCAATTGCGTCGCTAAATTGAATCAGGTACAAAATTGGATTGGCAGTCCAAACAATTGCTGTCATTTGATGATCCAAATCAAATCGGCACAGCTGTGCAAAACAATTTAATGATTTAAATTGAATCGACTCTCATGTTCTGAATCATCTCCAAAAATTTGAATACAATCTGACATTATTTGCACAGGTCTAGATTTTGGTTACGTCTCGGTAGACGAGGACAGAGGGTGGAGACGGGCAACAAAGAGAAAATTGCAGTCCAGAATATCTTTCTGGCACTTGAAATGAGAAAGAGAGAGGGAAAAAATGGAATTTAGAAAAGCAGTTTGCATAATACCATGTTATCCTTTTTATATACAGAAAAAAAGCACAGAAGAAATATCTGTGAACATGCCCAGATTACTGTCCAGGAAAGTACCGATTATGTATTTCAGCTTGTTGTATGTAGCAGAAAGAATCGTGAATGTTCGCCGTTTAACTACTATTTTATCCATTCCCTCTTCTAACCCTGCGCTGGGCTGCTCAGCATTTTCGAAGAAGCTGAACGGACTGACCTTCCTCCGATTTATTTATGTCACAAAACACCCACAGAAATCCAAGCAGAAACACTGTGGCTTTTCCCTGCTTTTTCCCCCCTAAAATGAGAAGTCTCCAGCAAAGTGAAACGCCTAATCTTCGGAACATCTGCTCCAAGCAGGCGGGAATCCTGGAAATGCCGCCAGCGCCCTCGCCGGAGTCTTCTCTTCAGGGGTCTCGGGGATGCGGCGGGGGGGGGGAGGGAGAGATTTCACAGACATGGCGCACTTCCCACGGGTTCCGGCAGATGATCATAATACAAATGATATTTGCATGCTATGATACTCCTTTAGCACAACCCCGGGAGATGCAACAAAAAGCCAACACACAATCACATCTATTAATCTCCTGCAGCTTTAAGTTCCCCTTCACTTGGAAAATTCATTTCTCCACCCATCAAATAGCCAGTGTGGGGTGCTTACACATTTGGGGGGGGGGGCGAAACTCCCCTCCCCGCAGTGCATCTCTTCAAGAAGTCTCTGAATTGGCTGGCGTGTTGGAGCGTTTGAGAGCAATTCCCTCGCAGGGTTTTGATGGTGCGATAGTAAGAAAGTGGAGGAGGGAATGCCCAGTCATTCGAGTCAAGACAGTCAACAATCTGGTGCTTTTAAAATCCCTCTTCCTTTTCTCATTGTTTCTGCTGCAATTTTTCGTACCCATAATCAAGGAGGAGACATATCCGCAGGGAGGACTATGCAAGATATCCCCCCCCCCAGCTATTATCCCATGCAGGATTGGCCTGCAGAGCTCGCCAAGTGCAGCCTCCCCGTCCTCGTCCTGCATGGGGGGGGGGGTTGTGCGGCAGAGCCCAGCGGGGGGAACCAAGGCTGGTTTTCTTTGCAAACGGGAGGCAATTTGCAAGAAAGTTGGGAGTGAGGAGGCGCGGGACAAACACGCCGCACATCACGGAGGTGTGCGGGGGACATCTGAGCTCAACGACTCAAATAATGGTTATATTTTTGAAAAAAGGAAAATCTAAAAAATCATGGAAAAAGGAAATAAAAGAAAGCAATAGGATAACAAACAGCCATAATGTGCGGCGGGGTTCCAATACGCGTACGGCTTTTTCGCAACCGTTCCAAGAAAAGGAAGCGAGCGTTTCATCCCTCCTTCCTTCCTTCTTTCTTTCCTTTTATTTTTTAAAGTGTCTGCAGTGTAATTGCTGCTTTGCCTGCGGAATGAAATGGCCGCAAAGGCAGAGGGCTTGCATGGAGATGAACTACGCCGAAGACTGTAGAGAGGGGCGCCAGGCAGCGCCTTCCCCGACGAGGGTCCCGGAGGTTCCTCGCAGACGGAGCGGCCCAAGTGGGGAGCCGCAGGAGAAGCGGCCGGCATCGAGGGAAGGAGGCCAAGCAGCGCTCCGGGAAGCCCGACAGCCGCTCGAAGCCAGCCCGGCGCGGCGGCGAAAGGCGACGCGCAGCTCCAACCCGCGCGCGGACAAAGCGGCGCCGGCCGAGGGAGGAAGCGGAGGCGGGGAGGGTGCTCAAGGAGCCCCGGGAGCGCTGCCCGAAGGAGCTAAGCGCCGGATGGATGGGCCCGGAGCCCACGTCGAAGTTACAACACTGAAAAATGGACTTGTGGCCGTTTTTCACACTTATGACCGTCCCAGCATCCCGTGCAGGTGATCCAAATTCAGACGCTTCGCAACCGGCGTGTATTTGTGAGGGATGCGCTATCCTGGGGCTCCCCTGATCCCTTTTGCGACCTGATGAGCAAAGTCAATGGGGAATCCAGATGCCCTTAACAACCATCTTACAAACTTAACAGTTGCCGTTATTTACTTAACAACTGTGGCAAGAGAGATTGTAAAACGGGGCGCATCTCAACAGGCTTAGCAACAGACACTTTGGGTTCGGCTGTGGTCATAAGCCAAACACAAATCTGTGTAACAAAAAAGTGATGTCAATTTATAGTTTCAGATTGTAAAACCCAGCCTTAAAATACTGCAGGAATGACAATGCAGAGGATACTGTAGCCTTAAAGAGACAGAAGAAGAGGAAAAGGCTTCATTGCAGGCTGATTTGATCGGGCTCCTTTTCATCGAGCCCACCCGCCTGTGTGTGTGTGTTTTGTGTGTGCACACATGCCAGATGAGCTGTGAAGCTTGCAGCAGCTCCTGAAAGAAGCCTCCCTCCCTCTTTTTAATGCAGCAGCATGAGCTTTGGAAAGGGTCTCCTCGCCACCTACCAGCGCCACCAAAGATGTCATTTTGCAGCTCCCTTAGTGGATGCAAGAATGGCAAGGTTACCTCTATGTGAGCCCAGCAGGAGATGGGGGACCAAGAAACCGCTTTCCTGGTGGTGCAAACTGGACCGAAAAAGTGGCAAGAGATGGGCTGCCCTGGGCTGAAGCCAGAGCCACGGCCAGGCCCCGTTGTTCCCAAGGTGAGAGCAGGAAGGTTGTCTGCAGATTGCCAGGAGAAGCCCTCAGAGAAACGATCCTTTCATCAACAAGGAAATGAACATGCTTAATATAACATTAAATAACATTATTTTAGGTCAGCCAGATGTTTGGACTGGATTTGGCATTTTTACCCACCTGAGTTCTTCCCAAGGACCTGGGATTGGCAGCTGTCTTTGTAAAGTAAAGTAAAGCTTTGTAAAGCTGTCTTTGGCAATTGACTGATGAGGGTTGTTTTTATTTAGGCACTGCCAGACTCTACAAGGACTTTGGAAAGCTCACAATGTAACAGGAAGAATAAAGTATATAAGGGGGGGGGGGGGAATTGACCAGACTTTCAAGTTTGGGGTCAGCTCTTTCCAAAACCAAATCCCACAGATGTGGGGTTTCTTGGAGTTAAATCATGTTTGTGTGCGTGTTACTGAAATCCTCTCCGCATACTTTCTCCAAGGTCATCTCTCTCGCTCTCTGTGTGTGGCCACCCCCTTCCCAAGTGGCCTTCCTTAGCATGCCAGGCTGTAAGAGAGGAAGACATTTCAGAGATAGCTGCCTGCACAAGAGCATTGAAATGACCTGGTTAGGATTTCAAGCAGGCATGGAGGCCTTGCTGAGAATGTGGAGAGGCTCCAGGCTTTTGTTTGGGGTATATTTTGGGGCTTGTTTCCCCCCCCCCCTTGCCTTCGTCAAGCTGTGCCGTGGCTTGAACCATCTGGAAAGCAAAACGCGGCATCTTAAAAGACTCGGCACAAGAACCGAAGGACTCCTTCAGGCTCCTGCACAGGCTGCACAGGCGCATCCCATAGGTTTGTAGGAACAGGGTGAGGCTGCTGCTCCCACTGAAAGCTTTTCCCACCTCCTCCTTTCATTTCAAGGAAAAGATGAGCCAACTGCGGTTATACTTGTTATTGATAATACAAAACTGAAGCCAAAGACTTAAACTGGGAAGATAAAACAGGCTGCAGTTCTTCACATGAATTAACTCTAGTGCAGTTGCTCCAAAGGGGAAATATTGGGGTTCATTAACTGGAGCACAGTCCAGATTGGGGGTGTGTGTGCAAGTGGAACACTGCCAAGGTCTGAGCCAAGCATTTGGAGCCCTGACCCCAGTTCTAAGCACCGCAGTTTAAAAAGGACAGTGATGCGCACTGGCACAAGTTCAGACAACTGCCACCTGGATGGAGGCAGGTCTGGAGAAGAAGCTGAAGAACTACAAGATGTGGGACCGCTTTCTCTAGATTACACATACCCAATTCCTGCAACCATTCTTCAAATGTTTTAGCCTCCAGTTCCCTAATCATTTTTGTTGCTCTTCTCTGCACTCTTTCCAGAGCCTCAACATCTTTGTGGTGACCAAAACAGGAAGTAGTATTCCAAATGTAGTCTTTGTTGTTAGTAGCGAAGTCATGTCCAACCCATCGCGATCCCATGGACAACGTTCCTCCAGGCCTTCCTGTCTTACCAAGGCCTTATAAAGCAATACTAAGAGGAAGACCTTTGGTAATTCTGCAAAAGGAGGAGAGGGGCAGCCAGAGATTTCAGAAACCATCTTACACAGCATCGTCTCTGAGCTACGGAAGTGTGTGAATTGTGCGTCCAAGCCACTCTGCTGTTTGTCACTGTTCTTGATGCAAACAACTTGGAAATTCACAGACCTCCCAAGCTCATTTGGTTGAGCTATGAAACATGCCTGCCCTTTCACTCAGTGGTGGAATTCCAATTTTTTTACTACTGGTTCTGTGAGCGTGGCTTGGTGGGCGTGGCTGGGGGGTGTCATGTGACTGGGTGGGCAGGGCAATAAAGATTAGGCTAGAAACAACACCAGGATGTTTCTTTCCTGCCTTCCTTACAGGATTAACTCTGTAAGGTGGAAAAAAAAAACAAAAGGAGATTTCTTCTAACAACCAGTTCTCTGAACTGCTGAGAAAATTTACTACCAGTTCTAGAAAACCTGCTAGAACCTGCTGAATTTCACCTCTGTTTTCACTCCAATCCACAGTTGCCTTTGGTCCCTTGCCAGACTTAAGAATGGTCAGCTGCCTGGAACTACTGAAAGACTCTCCAGCTGCACCAGATGGACAGCAGTCAGACACTTGCCATCTACACCTTTGCCCAGGCAAGCCCGGGATGTCAGTCAGGCTTTGCCACTCAATTTGGAGGCTCCACTCATTTCCTCCTCCGGCCTGGCCTGTCTTGGGTAAAAGGAGAAGGGCAGAGTTTCCGGATGAAAACGTTGCTGTGGCACATTCTCCCCTCCCACTGAATGAGATGGATAGCAGCTCAGCAGGCTTACTTTGCCACATGGAGCAACGTGTCCCATCGTTTCCCACAATTGCTTTTCTATGTGAAAACTCCGACTGTGTGTCACCAATTTCCTCAGTTCTTTGATATAAACAAATATTGCAAAGGCAAAAGAAATGGGGTCCATTTGAGCAGGGCAGCCTTGTGCAATGGCCGCCATCACCCTCCGCCCCGAGAGAAGCAACATGGAGCTTTTAGCAGGACCCTCCTAGGATCGGAAGGGATAGGCAGCCCTCCGACCATGACATCCACCCCAAGGCCAATGGAGAGAAATGGCCCAAAGCCTGTGGACACAAGGTAGAGGGAGCCTTTGCACCCTGGAGCATGTGTACCCTGGGCTCTGCTACATTGGAGCAGCCAGCTGCTTTCCTTGTCTGCAGGAAGGTTGTCCCGTGGCCAGAAAAGCTCCAGGGGCAACCAAGATCCTGAAGCAGGCTTGAGCATCTAATGAATTCCTGTGGTGCCTGGTGAAAAGGCTGGCTTTGTGTTGAACATACCAGGGTAGAATGTATTGAGGGGGGGGGAGGCTGTAATTGCTTGCCGTGTAAATTTGGCCAGTCTTGGTATCTCCGGTTCCCAGGCCTCCCCTTCATCGGACACCTTATTCCATGCAGATGTGCAGGCAGGACTTGTCTGCTGTTTGAAGCTGATATAAGGAGAGAGGTTCTTTAAAACGGTAGCATGCTACATGTAGAAATTAATCTATAGCATGTATACCATTGTCTATTTGAGAACCATGCATTTGAAATGTCTCCGCAATTTATAAAAAAATCTACCTTGCATGGTTGCAATGAAATTAATCTTTCTGTCTCCCTTTTTGTGTGGTCTGTTTAAAAATTGCACTTTCAAGAGCTATTTCCAGGCTCCCAGACTTCATTCAGTTGCGCCATTACTCTTCCAGAATGCTCTCAGATGAGCGTTTTATAGGGCAGCTTCCCTTGCTGGCTTCACATAATTTTATGGGGATTCAGATAACAATATCATCAAGCCCTAACTGCTGGGAGTTTTGCAAGGATTGGTTGTCTGAGTGCTTTTGAAGTAGATGAAAAGCAGGTTGGAAATATTGGGTTCAAAATATTTAAATAAATATATAAATTTCAATTTTCCTTTGTAAGAGAAGCATTTGAGAAAGCAGGAGCAAAATGGAAGAGTGGGAGATTTTTCTCCCATCACTTTCAAGGCAAGGTTTTGTGTCTGGTCCTCTGTTTTTTCTCAAGGCAAATAGCCTTGGTGAGAAGAATCCAGTTTTATTTATTTATTTATTTAATCCCATTTATATACCACCCCATCTCCACAGGGACTCGCTTTTGGTCCCTACACTATCAAAAAGATGTTGAGAGTCTGGAAAAAGTGCAGAGAAGAGCAACCAGGATGATGAGAAGGCTGGGGGCTGAAACATGAAGGACAGTTGTGGGAACTGGGTATGTCCACTCTAGTGAAGAGAAGGACTAAGGGTAGCAGTCTTCCAATACTTGCAAATAACAGACTTCCAATAGTTGAGGGGCTGCCCAAAGCTGCTGAAGGTAAGACAAGTAATAGAAACTTGTCAAAGAGCATTCCAACCTAAGAATCAAGGCTATACTTCCCGACAGGGAGAACAATTAACCAGTGGAACTGCTTGCCTCCAGAAGTTGTGGATACTGCATCATTGGAGGCTTTTAAGAAGAGATTGGACAAACATTTTTCTGGAATGCTATAGGTCTCCTGCTTGTGCAAGGGGTTGGACTAGAAGACCATCGAGGTCCCTTCCAACTCTGTTATTCTGTTACCCTCTCCTTTCTCTTGATTTAAATCTTTGTGTATGTAAATTACAGCATGTTGTGTTGCTCCTGAAGGCAGCCAGAACTGGGCTTTCCTGCTCGCCCCCCTTCCGCTGACTTCAGCACGCAGCAGTGGATTCTGGGGGCCTTTTTCTCTTTGCCATGTTTGCACAATTCCCATTTTATGAAATCAAAGCACAGGGAGAAATTTAAGAGGGGGGGGATTCTGGGGAGGATAATCTTTTTTAATTTGTATCTGAATGGGAAACATAACCAATAGCAATAGCCCTTAGACTTATATACCGCTTCACGGGGCTTTCCAGCCCTCTCTAAGCGATTTACAGAGTCAGCCTCTTGCCCCCAACAATCTGCGGCCTCCTTTTATCAACCTCAGAAGGATGGAAGGTTGAATGAGCCTTGAGCCTGGTGAGATTCGAACTCCTGGCAGTGAGCCTGCGATGCTGCATTCTCACCCCTGCACATTCAGTGCCCCACCATAACCAAAGTATGGAAGAGACGACGGCACATGTCAGCCTCGCCCTCCAGGGCATCCCCATCCCTGCCCATCTTCTCAGGGCCAGACTGGTCGGAAAGGAGCCACCTGGGCCTCAATAACATCTGCATGTGAGCACCAGCCCTGTGAGGGAGGCCAGGTCAAGGGAAAGCTAGGGCAAAGAATGCTACAACTCGGCCTTGAGAGCCTGCCCCTCCTCTCCTCCCCTCCCCTCCCTCTTAGTCAGGGTGGGGCAGCCTTGAGTTTCTTTCTGCCCCCCTTCTTGTTTTCCCAGGCTCAGCTCATGTTTTACTGATGGTGCCACATACAGAAAGTCCTCAACTTACGACCATTCAAAATTACAACTGCACTGAAAAAACTGACTTACGGCCATTTCTAACAAGTGTTGCACCCCCATGGTCAAAGTTCAGAGGCTTGGCAACTGACTCACATTTATGACGGTCGCAGGGTCCTGTGGTCACATGATCATCTTTTGCGACCTTCTGATGAGCAAAGTCAATGGGGAAGTCAGATTCACTTCACCATGTTACTAATTTAACAGCTGCAGGAATTCACTTAACAACTGGCAAGAAAAGTCGTAAAGTGGGGCAAAACTGCTTAACTGTCTTGCTGAGCAGTGGAAAGTTTGGGCTCAATTGTGGTGGTAAGTCGAGGACCCCCTTGTACTTTTTCCAAGGTCATCTCTGGGCTCCATTGCTGTGAGGCTGAGCTTGAGAAGAGGGGGAGATCAGGCCCAGAACCCAACCCCCCTCCCCTCCCTCCCCTCCCACCCTGCCAGCCTTATGGAGCCTTCACATGCAGGGAAGTCACACTGCATATTTGCTTTGCTTGTGGGTCACAAGCGAGACTGTGGGAGCTCTGGCAAAATGCCGTAGAGAAGAGCCGTGCCCTTTATATCCCTGTTGACTCAGAAGATAGCTTAGCCTTAGCTGGAATCCTGCAGCCTTGGGCCCAGCCTGGCATTAGTCTTCTTTAAGCCTGGGAAACACTATAGCTGCTCTTTAATGCTCAATGAATTAACAATTAAAAGAAATGTGTGGGCTTCCATGCAAACAATGACAAAGGAAGAAAAACTTCCTCTTCATTTTATTCTTTTTATCACTGAGTCAGACTGCCTCAGGGTAATTTGCTAGAATCGGAAAAACCTCTGATAAGACAATCACAAAAATAAAACCCCATTTCCCATCACTCCATAAGGCGAACACTGCAGTGTAGAAAATCCTCATATTTTAAAAGCCAGACAAATAACAAAAAGTACTTTCTCCCAAAGGCAATGCAGCCTTTTAGTTTCTGCGGAGAAACCAGTTTTGGGGCCTTTCAAAGAACCTAAGCGGGGCACGAAGATTTCTTAGAGAAAGGCAGTTTTGGAATTTTCCGGCAGTCACACATCCGGTGGGATGTCACAGGAAAGGCCAAGACCCTTTTGGAGGAAAGCCAACCCATAAGGGCCTTATTCAAGGCCTGGAAGCCTTGTAGGCACCAAAACACTGGGATGATGCTTCCAGATTTGGCATTCCAGCTGTTTTAGCCGAAAACCCGGTCAAAATCGGGTAAGAATTACTCAGACGCAAGGTCAGTCTAAATGTTCCCGCGCTCCCCATTGGCTGGGCGGCTCAACCAATGGGAAACGTCCCTCCGACAGCCAATCAGTTGTCGGGTCTAAAGTTCTTGCTGGCGGACCAGAGTGGAAGCTCCAGTCGCGCCTGCGCGGTACATTACACCCCTCCCCTCTTGGATG
>JAEANM010001571.1:0-27238 GCA_017656035.1 Myanophis thanlyinensis
CATGCTGGCTCAGGAATTCTGGGAGTTGAAGTCCACGAGTCATGAAGGAGCCGTAATTGCCCACCCCTGGTTTAGTCAGACTCTATAAAATGGTTTATATATTCCCTGTATGTTTCCACAAATCTCTAGACAAAGCATGAAGCTCTGTTGTTATTATTTTATCCATACACCTTTATTTTGCGAATGTTTCAGATGCTTATAACCAATCCTCTTCTGATTTATAGTTGAAAGAGAGAAGCCAAGCTTGTGGGGGGAACATGGGCTCCATAGAAGAACTAAGGGAGGCTATTTATTTAGCTGAAGAAGCTTGCCCGGGAATTTCAGATACCATGGTGTCTGAGCTTGTACAGCGGCTTCAGAGGTAATAATTAATTACAATAAAGATAAGAATAACATTCCTTTTGGAAAGAGTTACTACACACATTTCCTATCCTTGTTATTCATATTAAAACCATTGGAGCTGTTTTTTGGGTCTTTATAAAAAGGATGATGATGATAATGAAATTCTTAGAATGTTTTGAACTCTTATTAGTGTATCCCAAATAGCAATATCAACTTAAAAGCAGTTTTGATTTAATTTTTTATTGGTCTGTTCCTATTGGACCATAGCAAATATTAGCTTCTATCAGAATAGATCCTTCCAGAATAGCAAATACGTTTTTGCTATCTCTATTTCAGATAAAATAAAATCAGAAAAAATGTGCTAAGCTCATCATTTGATTGTGAAAGTTGTTTTATATTCTGTCTATGCATGTATTGATCATTGGTACTGCATATTTAGAAAATTGGTAGTTTTCTTGAAAAAAAAAAAAACCTGTAATAAAGGTAGCTTTCAAAAGCTAGTTCCCAATCTTAATTCTTGCTCAAGACTCTGCTTTTAAGTGCGGGAGTATATTTTTTCTAAAAGATTGCAACTGAGATACATTTATTTTTATTTGCTGTGTAAAACATTTTGCTCACTACTTTTGTTCTAACAACATGCTTTTTTCCCTTCCCAGGTACTCAGTACCTGGAGGGAGCAGCTCATCCCACTGAAGTCTGACCCCGTGGCCACCTTTACTACTTCACTGGGGCGCCTGCAGGCACCTGTTCTCAGGTTGATCTTCCACAATTGGCAGGCAATCACATGGACATTTCTGAAAGTGCATCAACAGAAGAAGGTGTTTTAGCAAGAGCACTGTTTTTCAACTCTGTATAGGGTTTTTTTTTTAAATAATGCACATATTCAAAAGAGGTATCTTTATACATTTCTGAGATGTAAATTTAGGATTTCAGTTAGGAACTAAAGCTATTGTGAAATCTCAGGTATCTTGTGTTAAGTCATTGGCCTTCAGCTCAAGGATCCATAGGTGGGTGGCATTTCAATCTGAAATATGTGCACTAGGGGCACAGCCACCATTTATTTTGTTTTAAGGTTTTGTTTTAAGAAAGAAATGGAGGTCTGGAGTTCAATCCCATGTTCCACGTTTAACGTAGATTTGGGGTTTGAAAGAGTTGAAGGCAACTGCTTTAAGTAAAAAAAAAATCTGTGAATTGGATGTATTATTGGCTCTGTGTACAAATTTGTATATAGTCACTTTTTTACTGAAATTTGCTTGACATGCATACGGATTCCTCTGTACAAATTGCCAAGTGCTTCTGTAGATGATACTAGTGAGGTAAATATTTTGACAGATAGATCAACTTATTATAGGCTTGTCTTTGTTTCTATGAAAATTTTAAATTGTATTATAGCAGGTTTTCCTTGACCTTTGTTTATAGGTCAGAAATGAAGCCATGCTATAAAAATCTGGTTTATACCTCAGATGCAGATTTTTTTGGGTTACACAGTAGCATTTTTTTTTCTAATCATGGTACGAAACTGATTGTTTTAATTTAGGACATCATATTCTTTGGAGTTCTCTAGTTTTGCTTCATGGTTTTATATCTTGTTTAAAATTGTGCCAATCCAAAGTTTAAATTTCTTTTTAGTAGTTTTCTTTTGGAATTAATCTTAACATATAACTGAAAAAGGCACTTTTATATGCTTCCTAGAAATCCTGGATAAATGGCAGTTTTGCAAAATGCTGGTTATAAAAAGAATTTTAAAAATGTGAGCAACTTTAGTTACAATCATTGAAATAAAAATTTGGGCTTAGTTTAATGCCTGAAATTCATTGTGTGATAGAGGAAGATATATGAAATTTCATTAAGAAATTTCTAAAATAGAAAACTGCAGTTCACTTTAATAGGTAAGAACCAGTACAGTATAAGTCTTGTCTATTATTAAAATAAATACATGATAGAAATCCCATTTGAATTTTCATTTTGAGGTTTTTGGAGAAAAGTGGAATAAAAATGTAGTTAAAAGGGTATGGTTAGTCAAGAATTTTAGAAGGGGCTTGCTCTTTGTTGATTTAGGATAAATTAATGCTTTCAATATTATTACACTGTTTTGGTTTGAACATGAAATCTGTATTGTAATCTTAAAAAAAATAAACACAGTAACTTTAAAAGACAACTTGCTGTAGAAGACTTAACCCTATGATCATCAAGCCTTGGGTGAAAATCTCCTTCCTAATTTGTTTTGAGAAAAAAATGGATTAAAGAATGGGCACATTGTGTTAATGGAAATGAACTCACTGCATGTTTAGAACCTGTAATATCCTCTTATCAATGTAGATTGAATGATTTACTAAATTGAGTGGAAATAATATTTTACTGCCTTTTGTTTGAGTACACCATGTTGCTATCCCATTAGAGTGGGCGTGATGTTAATGGGATGGATTTTGTATTAGTTTCTACCCCAGTGTTTACAGTCTGTGAAATGTAGCATGATGTAAGCTACACATCAAATTAGGATAAGATAGGTGAGAGATTTCTTGAGTTTTCAGTTAAGCTTGTATGCAGTCCCAGATCTGGTAACCTTTTAAGACTTTTGATTGCAAGAATGTTGACTGAAATATTTAGTTAAATGGAAACCAAAAAAACCTCAATGACTTGCTCTTAAAAATTAGTAACTTTAATATTTGGCAGAGCTAAGTTCTTTTACAGATAAGGTTTTTCCAACAAACACTGTTTATTTTAAACTGGTTAAAAGATTACTGTTTTGCCAGTTTGCTGTTTGAGCCAGTGCAGTTTATTTAAATATCAGTTCAATTGACTTAATCCCACATAAATTCCAAATATGCATAGAATTTCAAAATATCTTGTTTGTTACAAATGAAACAACTTGATGAAAGCAAATTGTCTACGCATTATATTGTAATCAAATTTAAACTCTAAAGCACCTTTTGTTGTTTCGAGTCCATTTTTACTTTTTATCTTTACAGTACTGTTTATTGATACTTTAAATATTGTTTTAGAACGGTCCTAAAAAAAGTATCCAGCATTGCAGTGTTGTATGTATTCAGGATTATTCTTTGGTGGTTGATAGCATTTTCCTGCATATTAAATAAGGTAATATTTCTGTCATTTTACTAAAGGGCACCAAAATTTGCTGGTGTAGAGTGGATAAATTTCCCATTCATAATGAAATTGCTAAGCAGTCTAAAAGTTAAGTCAAGTTTTTCAAACTGCAAAGGTTTTCTATCTGGGTCTGTTGGGCCACTTTTAAACTATTAATTAGAATATATGTTTCCATTATAGCCACACACTTGTAAATGAACTCTTGAGACCGCTGGTTTTCTTGTGAAGAGAAGTTGCTCCTGTTTACTACAATCATTTAGGTGCCACACTCCACCTGCCCCCCCCCCAGTTCATTGCACAACATTTTGATTGGTTCTTGACCCTTATATATGAAGCATTTTGTATGTTACATAATTTTCAGTATTGATACTTTTGTAATAGTTTAGAACCTATTGAAATGTGCTTTCTATAATAGTGGAATTTTGCAGCCATTAGTGCAAATGGGGGTGTATTGTATATTGGCTTATATATGTATCAATGGAAGGATTTAATTTTGAAGTTGAAAAGATGACAGGTATGTTGGGATACAAAATCCTGAAATCGGCTTCCTCCCTCATACATAGGCCAGTGAGCCAAAACACAAACATAAAACTGGACTTCATTGTATCCTTGTCAATCTGCTACTGAATTAAAGTGTTAACACAAAATGGCAAAGCAGTTATTTCGGCATTTTAAAGGCTATACTGGTGTATAAATGTTAATGGGCAGGAGTCCATTTTATAGCTCAGCAATTATTGTGGGTTTGGAATGCTGTGAAATACCTGTAGAATGCAAAAAACTGAATTTTGCAAAGTTATATGTAGAATTTTGTGGCTTTTCCATCTATTGATTACCCACTCACCCCCCCCCCCACCCCTCACCCCCGGGCACCCATAATGTATATGGACGTATAACAAAATCTTAGTAACACTTGTGCACCTGACAAAGTAGAAGGTTAGTCCAGCAATGTGGAAAGGATATGTTTCTTTAGTTTTCATTTCCAAAATTTATAAAATGAATTAGCAATGTAACTTATGGCTCTTTCATTATGTCCAAACAAATCATTTCACACGGGAGTTTTGGGATGGGAGTTAGAGGCTATTCTAGCAAAGATATGTGCATATATGATGCATAAAATGTTGAAAGTGCTTAAATTAACATATAAAATCCTCATGTCCATTATATACACAACATAGAGTATATAACACTGTACACTAGAATACTTGTAGTATTTCAGAAAATTACACTAAGTATCCCAGAATATTTCATGGAAAGTTTTCAGTTTAAACCACTGTAGTAAATCAATCTCACCAACCTCTAATCCAATTTATGCCATAATAAATTGGTTAAAATGTCACAAAACTTCCTTTTTGCTCTTTTAGGTTAGCATAGTTACTGTTGTACATTATGGTGAACTAGAAATGTTCTTAATTAGAGATGTTTAATTGTTAGAGCCATAAATCAACTTTAAAAAGGTCTTAAAATTACTGATACTGGAAAGAGAACAGTAATTGTATATTTCTGTTAAGTGGAGTGAATATATGAAACATCTATACTTGAGGAATTCACAGTAGCTGGATAAAATATTCTAAGTATGAACTGGATGCTTTTTGACAGAAGCATAAAACTATGATTTCCTTGCTGAATTGTGGCAAAGATCTGACTCTGGCCAACAGTTGCTTTTTGGAAATGCACAACATAGCAGTCTAATATCTGGCTTATTTTTTTTTTCATAATCATCTGGGAATGCCTTTTTTATTTCCAACCATGGAAGTCCCATTTTTAGCCATCGTGTGACATATGCAACGAAGACCTATTCTTTGATCAGGCTCTGTTTACTTCTGTAATTCTGCTGTTTATATCCTGTATACAGTATATTTGCTTATGTCAGATATCAACCTATTCTCAAAACCTTGTATGTTTCATGACACAGAAATAAAGAAATACAACCATTTTGATATGTCATTGAGCAGTGTATTTATATCACATACTTTACAAGAAAGTACACTCCAGAATTTAGTGACACTTAAAGGGAAAAACAATCATATGCTAGTGTGTTAATTGCAGGTCCAAATACTGTTAGGGCTGCAATGTTCTGGAAGAACGGATGTGAATATTCTTACCAAACTGTTAGGTTGTGTACAGATGGAAATATTGCCTAAAATTTTTGAGTATTTCCCCCCCCAGTCATGGCTAGACTAAAACAGAATTACAAGGGAGGTATACACGGTACTTTCTAAAATCAGTTTTGATATAAGAAGTGTCATGCATATATGACTTAAGTCTAGACTCACACCACATATGTGCTTATCAATTTTCCAGTCAGTCAGTTACATAGTATCTTGCCAAACTGATGAGGCTGGCTTGTGTCAGTAAGGGGCTGTTTTAAGTTCCTTCCTTAAGTTATTCCAATTTATATATATGATCAAGGAAGTATCAATGCAACTGGCACAGACTGTTTCAGTTATTTAATTAGTTTTAATTATTTGAAACCAAACAGAAGTTCATAAACCATATCGTAATCTGAAAGGTATAGCTTTGGAATAAAATGGGGAAAACATATCCACTTTTGATGTTGCTGCTGCTTTATTTAGGAACATTTTTTTAAAAGGCGTGATTATTATATTTTGTTTGTAAATCTAAATGGCAAGAACTGAAAGCAAAACAAATCGTTATAAAGCAATGTTCCTGCAAGAGGTCTCTGACAGGTAATAGAAAATCGGGAATAAGTGCTTTGTGCTCATGGTATTTATAAAGCTGAAAACTTGTTTACAATACTGTGACTTCCCAGGGATCAAATCCAGCTGCTCAAACCAGACCATTGCAAACCTTGCTGAACAGAAAAGGCACTAGCTAAAAACTGCAGGTATGGTACTAAATAAGAAAGATGGTCATAAGTTTGCACGATGACTTTATTTGACCCTCAAAATTGTATGCAAAACCTTTAAATATAGTTCCAGCTGTTTTGGTTTTACTTTTTTCTTCTCCCAATCTATTTGTAGCTGTTTACTTCTCTAAGAAACAAAAGAAAAGAAGCTGGGGAGGTTTCAAAGAGACATAATGAGGTCAGCCGCTGCCTGCCTCGTCAACTTGGTTCTTTCCACCATTTAAAAACAAAACAATTAAAAAGGAGTGGCTCTTTTTACAGTAACAAGGACCTACAACCTTCCAGGATTCATCTTCAATCTCATGGTTTAGCTGGAAAAATCAAACCACAGCCCAGGGGGACAAGGGGGAGAGGTATTGGAGAGAAAAAGTTTTGAACCAACCTTGGATTGCAAAATGTTATGTTGGGATATGTAGGCCAAAGGAAGATTCATGCCTCTGGCTGAACAACTTTTCATGGACTCATTTTGATGATTAAGTATACATTAACGTTAAATTGGCTTGCACACGTATAAATTATGTGATATTGATTATGCACATTCAAAATATTTTTTTTGTAAATGGCAAGAAACTAAACACCCTCAAAAGAAACCCTCAAAGCTATACAGTGTTTAAAGCTGTTGAGGTATTTTATTCCCTTTTCAGTAAGCAAATCTTAAAACATGTTTATACAACAGAGCCTCTATATTTGGCAAACCTGCCCTCAAAGCAAGAGCTTGATTGATACGGTGATAACCATTTCTCTCAAAATGTGTGACAAATGTGGTAGGATCCATATTACATCTAATAATACACAATAAATCTTAATTTCAACTGCTGGAAAGTGTATACTCTCAATCAAATCTTTAGAACAGCCTTTCTCAACTTGGGTTCCATGAGAGGTCATTATTATATTTAAAAAAATACTGTTTTTTGTAACTGTGTATTATGCAATGCCAATACTCCCAAAGGTGGGAATTTTTACATGCTGCAACCCTGATTGCTAATTATAGTAATCTACCGTGAGCTTTAGAACAAATTTTATGCAACAGTTCCTCTGAGCCCTGAAAATTATTTCAAGGCTTTCTCCAGGGAGGAAAATGGTTGAGAGAGGCTGTTTTGGACTCTTAAGTGGGCTGGACATTGATTAAATGAACATATTTAAAGCTATCTAATTGCTTCCAAATTTGTACAGACAAAATATGAATTGATTTATAGTACCACTTACAAAGGTGCAGAAGCACAGAATATATTGGGACAAAACATTACAGAAACAATTGTTTCCTTTGAAGAGATGCCCCTGCACCTGTTCTTATTGAAACACCATATTTTCCTGACAAAAAATTAATGCCACAATCCTTGTAGAACACAGATATTGACATTTTGTTACACAGATTATACCATCTTAAACTTCCTAAGACATCGTTACGAGTATTTCATGGGGTAAAATATGTAAACTGTTTCTTCAGACATGATTTTTCTATCTCAATATGAATTGTCATCAGAAAAAAAAGCAGGCAAACCCATCTGCCAGTATAGGAAGGAAATATTTCCAACTTCCAGAAATGAGATGAATTGAGCAAACTACATATTTGGCTGCCAGTTTTAATTCTTACAAGCAAACTCTGTAGAAACATCAAAAATAAAAGAACTTTACCTTGAAGATTTATTTATGCTGGGGTGGTGAAGTGAATAGAAGATAAGAACAACCAAAATAAAAATCAGTCCAAAACTCATTTTGAGGGTCTGTATAATTAAAGAAGAGGCATCTTGTTTTCAAGGAAATACAAAAAAAAAAAAATGAAGTTGCTACAAAATTGGTCTATATATTTCTGGTGCAAATTTTTTGAGGCAAAGAAATATCTTTTGGCATTTGGCACTCCAAGGGACAATATTTTAATACTGGCACAAGCTAAAAAACCACATCAAAGAACAAATACAAGACATGAAACCCTCATGTGGCTGATAATAGTAAACAAATCTGCTCAGGCATTATTTCAAAAGCTGATCCAAAACATTTTTAATATATTTGTATTTTACTAAATCTTAAAAGGGGAAAATAAATTCAAATATCCTCTAAAAAAGCAGCAGTTGCTGGAATGAACCATTTGCAGTTCAGCCATCAATAAACATGGGATTCTTCGTGACTTAATACACGTGAGGCTGGGCCTGTGGCACTTCGGATTACCTCCATCCACCTAAGCAAGGAGAGAGGCAAACATCAGGACTTGCTACATTGCACAAATGGGACTGTTGTGGATGTGGGTTGTGGATGTGGCTTCACAGAAGACGTTTCCCTATTAGGTGAGTTTGGGGGAGCTCAGCAGGATGGAAAAAGGGAAGGAGTAGATGGCTCTTCTGTCTGCATAAGGCAGAACACGTTTTTCCCCCCAATTCTATTCCCGCCTGTTTTTCCAACAGCTGATCCCAGAATGGGATGGGGTTGGGGAAGAACAATGGAGATAACTCTTCCATAGGTTGTCCCAAAGATACAGGTTGCCTTTTCCATCCTCACAGCCTTGCTAAACAATGTGAGATTAAGAGGACCATAGTGGAATACAGGAAAAAAAGTGAACTGGGATGCCAATCTTTGTTCCACCCATTTCAAGTTCCTCTCTCTGGGACAATCAACTAGGCATGGGAATTCTGATGGGATCTCGTATGGGAAGAGCTTAAAACCTCCACTCTGAACAGTGTGATGACAGAGGGAAAAAGAGTGTAGTAATGGTTCAGTGCAAGAGATTTCTCAGCTTCACCAGATTTAAGATGTGTGTGCTTCAGCTCCCAGAATTCCCCAGCCAGCGTGAAGTCCACACACCCTAAAGTTGTTGGAATTTGAGAAATCCTGCATTAAACCACCATTTATAAGCTAAACTTTACCTATATTATAGAGTAAGACACATTTATTTAAATGCATTTTGCTACAGAATATTTAGGTTTCACTATAGAATGTTTAAAAAATTACAAGATCAGTACCCCATTTTCACTTTCTTGTTAGATGAAAATGATTATTCAGATTGCTAATGTTCTTGGCTGTGTCTTATTTTTACCTACCAAACCATCCCAAATAATTTTTGTCCTGAACAATCACATTTCAGTTCTTACATGTAAGTAAACAATCTATGGGCCATAATATCCTAAATGTACATGTTTGGATTCAAAGATTGACCACCTTAGATCTAAGTAATGCACAGAACATTTTGTTTACCTAATCTGAACTATCTAATCTAATCTGAACTATACCTACAATCTAATCTAATCTGAACTATACCTATAACTTTTGCTTCTCAACAAAAATGAATTCCTTGTAACATCTTGTGAGGTTATGAGAGGCCTTATACAATCTTCCCTTTCCTGGGTGAATAATTCTGCACACATTGCAAACATGACAGATTCTTTATATCAATGATTTAGTATTCTTATAAAGAACTATCAAAATATTTGGGGAAATTTTAAAATTACAATCCCTACTCCCCATTTCAAAACTTGAGATGCCTCACATTTCAGTTTCATAACATTTTGATATTCTTTCAAAAGATATTACCAGATTTTAGTGCTTTTCAAAATGCTTGTGGCATCTTGTCTTAAAACTGATACAAGATTTTGGAAATGATGCAGGAGATTAGCAAAATAAAATGTGACTTTGTGATTTTGAGAGTTTCCTGGGTCTGGACTGGAAAAGTTTGCACCCATCTTACATTTTGTAGGAAACAAACAAGTTGGCATTTCAGTTCCTTGGTAGAACTCATGTTGCTTTACTTAAATTGGCTGGATTATAACACTACTTATTACCCATCCATTTTAACAGCAGTAAACATGTAGTAAAATCATAGTAAACAAACATACCTTTCAAATGTATATTCACTCTCCGCCCTAAAATAGTACACATGGGATTTGAAGTGTAGCTTAAAGACATAGTCTTTATTAATGTTCTCAGATTCAGAAGGAATGGTAAGAGAATAGCCGAGAAGAGGAAGGCTAGCTAAAGGATGATTGTCCTAAAAATAAAAGGCAAGAGAGGTTATAGCAATAGTAAAGGCCCTGCTTTGCAAATGGACAATACTGCATGCAAAGAGCTTTAAAACTATCTTCCTACCATCAAATCGCAATATGTTTCAAACAAAAGACAAAAGCCAGGAAGGTCTTGCCACTGTACACATGCACATGGGTTGGAATTTGCCTGAGATTCTCTTTCCTTAGATTTTTATCACACCTTTTTTCTTTCATGTACAACTCAGGACAGCAAACATGCCAATTCCCTTTCCTATTTTCCCCAGAAAAACAACCCTGTTTGGTGAGTTAAGAATGAATGACTGGCTCAAAGTTACCCAGTTGTTTTTTCATGCCGAAGGTGAGACTAGAACTCACTGTCTCCTGGTTTCTCGGCCAACACCTTTATCAGTACACTCAGAGCCCAGCGAGTGAATGAAGGAATTTACATCATTGCTTATCTATGACTCTGAGCAGCACCCAAGGATAAAACAAAGACTCATAAAAATCAACAACCGCAGAGTTTACCTAACCTCCTAAATCAAACACTTAGGAAAACAACTGGGCTTTACAAAAAAGGTTATTCCCATGTGCAGAAGGCAGTCTCTTCCCCATATTCTGTCTCTCACTGGAACTGGGAAGAGTTTCAGCAAAAGGGACCCCAGACAAATTGCAGCTAAATGTGAATCACTACTGGGACTATTACACTCGCCAGCTTTGCTGGTTGGGAAATTCTGGGAGTTAAAATCCAGACATCTTAAAGTCGCCAAGGGTGAGAAACACTGACCTGTAACGTGGCTGGAAACATAGTTTCTCATGTTTCTGTTGTCTACTGTATTTATTTTTGACCAGATGTGCAGCTGGAAAGGAATGGCTGCTCAACATTCTGTGGCCGTTAAGTGGTTATTTGTGAGTTATATGGAATCTGGCATGGAGAGGATGGTCAGAATATTCTATGGTTCATGATAGACTCTTGGAGGACTACCTTCATCCACAGTGCATGCTCACTGGCAACTCTGTTCCTTATCCCAATTTCTTGAGCTGACGCAAGCAAAGTTTCCACAGTACCTACGGGTGGTCCTTGCTTATCAACTACTCACTCAGCAACCATTCAAAGTTACAAAGGTACTGAAACAAATTATTGTATGACCAATTGATGACCATTTGTTACGTTTGCAGTATCCTTCAGTTCATGAACACCATTACAGTCAATATATAGTGTTCTGAATCTGACCTGTGGTTGTTTTTTTCCTCCCACCTACTTGAAGAGCAGAGAGACTGGAGAGAAAAGGTTTCAAGGGAGTAAGCTATTTGTTCTTCTACACATCAAAAACAATGCAACTGTACTGGCAGTCTTGGAACTAGGACCCACAAATGCACTATGCAAACAGCTTGCAAATTTTCTTGAAATCTTTTTCTATCCAATCTCTTTGTGCTGCAAAGGAGGGCAGAGCAGAGAGATCACAGAGTAAGAGATTGAGAGTAAACTGTTAGCTCTTCTACACATGAAAAATAAAGTGATTATGCTAGATAATGCTAGTTAACAGGAAAGTGGTTGTGTAACTGCAATTTCTGACATTTCCTACTGGCTTTCCAAAAGCAAAATCAATGAGGAAGCTGGAAGGAAGTTGGAAGTCTCAGTCACATGATGTCCTCTTTTAATGACAAATGGGAGTGCAGGAACTGCCATTGCTAAATGGCACAGATATGTAATGTTGAACTTTATGACCATGTTGCTTAGTGATGGGGATTCTGGACTGGTTGTACTAGCTTTGGTGGGCTTGCTTCATGAAATTTGGACTATTAAGAAAAGCCCACCACACATATATACACACAGGAAATCTATGTCCAAGGGAAGTAATTATCTACAGCATTTCATACATTTGTTGCACAGCATCTTAGACCACAAGACAGGAAGCACATCAAAACCTCCATGGCAAGGAAAAATAGGGACAGTGCCATCTTCTTGAACCACCTCAGCTGACATCAAAAATATATTTGAAAGTAGCCGAATAAGGATTTTCTCAAGAAAAAGCTCATAGTTCAGGTGATTGCTTTTATCCTCAAGATAATGATGCTATAGTAATGAAGCAAAGAATTACATTGCCATTGGACAGTGCAATAGATGAGAGAGGGCTAAAAAGTCTAACATTATGAGGGGGCTCTGTAGGCTTACACTCTTATGTGTGATGCACATAAAGAACCCAATGGATGGAACAAGAAAGCAAGAAGCAGAAAGAATGAGATTATTTTGTTCCCTCATTGATTTTCTGTGCTCCATCTACTCCCAATCTGTTCAGTCCCTCTGTTTTCCACACATAGCCATATCTGTGCCAATGTAAATCTGGACATCACATTTCAACTGCTACTTTCTTACTATACATTTAATCTTTTTAAGTAGCAAAATGCCACACCAAGAATAATCTTCTCTTTTGGGGGCAGCCAGGAATGTACCTATTATTTAAAAAAAAAGGATTTAAAGTCTGCAAGTTAGGTAGAGGTCTGGACAGCAGGTTTTTGTAGGGGTGCAGACTTCTGCAGATAAAAATTGGATTTTTATCTCCAGAGTTATTAATCATACACTTCCACTTAAACACCCCAATTCTGAAATACTAAAGCATTTAGAATTCCCAGAAATCAAGTCAAGTGCCTTTGGAATAAACTGTAGAATTCAATGCTGATTTTTTTCTCCAAGTTATTTATCCATAATTAATTATCCCTGCAGCTAATCCATTTTCTCTAAAGTGCTTCATATTAATTAATCTCAAATATCCTTGGGTGTACCCTTCCTTAGAGAAATTAAATGTATGAACCAAAGCCACCATTATCAGAATAGCAGCTTTCAAACAGCACTCATGAAAGTGCACAATTTCATTGCAGAAATTGCTAATACGGGTGGTCCTTGACTTATGACCATTCAAACTGCCTGGTTAAACCGGTCAACCATTCATTCAGCTAAGAAACAGTTTGTGTAGTAATTAAGGCACAAGGTGAGAAACCAGGAGACTGTGAATTCTAGTCTGGCCTTAGTCCTGGAAGTTGGCTGAGCGACTTTGGACCAGTCACTCTCTCTCAGCCCACCCCAAAAAGAGAAGGAAGGACTATTAGGTATGTTTACCACTTGAGTTATTTAAAACAGTAATAAAAGCAGGATTGAAATGTAATAAAAAAAATCAGCAACTATCAGCAGCAAAGTTACAATGGCACTGAACAAATGATGGTTACAATCAGTCCTTGGGAATTCCAGCAGTCCAAACACCCACCCACCCCATGGTCATGTGATCACGATCTGGGTGCTTGGAAACTCCACTTGCACTTATGACTGGTTGCCAAACACAGGGCAATTATGCAATGGCCATTTTGCAACCTTCCCTGCTGACTTCCTAAGTAAGTCTATGGGGAAGTCAGTGGGAAGTTGTCTGTCACTTGAGGTAAGTCTTTCCACTTGTGCTTCCTTCCCCAGATCCTCTGCAACTGCACTGCATCAGCCACTCGTGTATCCTGCATATCCTCCCCAACCCACACTGCCTCCACACACTATCTCTGATTTGTGTTGCACTTCTTGTACCCCCTCTTCACTCTTCCTGATTCTCATTACACCTCTTGTGCACCATCTCACATAGTCCCTTACCTTTCCTGATCCACACAACAGCTCTTACGGACCCTCTCATGTCCTCCTACATTCATGCAATGCCCCTCATGCATCTCTTGCTCATCCCCTCACACTCTACCTGACCCAAGCAATACTGCAGTGCACCCGCTTGCACATTCACTGACCCACACCATACCTCTCTCATCTTCTCACATCCCCTATCACTTTGTCAATCCACACAGCCCCTCACTCTCCACAACTTATGTGACACCTCTTGCACAATCCCATGCACACTCTGACCCTGCCCCATACCCCCTTTTGTTCCATCCCTCACCTGGCAACAGCCACTCACTTGCCCATGAGTGACTTACAATTTCCTGCTGCCATTCCCAAGACTGTTGGATGTGGGAACCTGGCAAGAATTTGACTCGTCTAATGACTGTAATAACCAGGACTACACGGATTGCCATTGTTCAGTGATCCAGGCTTTACAACTACATTACTTAATGATGAAAATTCTTACTCTCAATTGCTGTCATAAGTCAAGGACTATTTATACTAGCTTTCCTGAGGCTAATCAAGCTGCATTTCAATCTTCTAATGCAGGGATGTCAAACTCGATTTCAGTGAGGGCCACATCAGGGTGGTGTTTGACCTGGGGGGGGGGGCAGGGTATGTGTGGCCAGGGTGGGCATGGTCAGCTCGATGTCACTTGTGCCTGTGGTGGCCTGAGCGCTCTGCCAGTGAAAATGGGCTCCTTCCCAAGCTTTTCATTGGCAGAGGGTTGTAGGACACAGTCGCAGCCAAAAATGGAGCTTGGGAGCTTGTTTTCACTGGCAGAGGCACTGTGGACCGGTCCTTTGCTGTTTCCAGGGCAGTCCTGCAGGCCAGATCTAAGCACCCTGAGGCCCGAATCTGGCTCTCTGGCCTTGAGTTTGACACCCCTGCTCTAATGTGAAAAACATAACATAAAGATTATTTTCTTCTTTCAGAAGACTCAATTACCTGGTGAGATTTGTAGAAAAACATGCAGAAATTGGTGAATACTACCCAAAGCTTCTGCCACCCATTGCTGTTTTTGAATTTTCGCAGGAGGTTCCCAGAAAGTTGGTTCTGAAAAAAGAAGGAAATAGTACAACACACAAAATAAAATACATAGAGATGGTAAAACAAGCTGATGGAAAGCAGGCAAGGCTCATGTAGAATGGTATTTTTTGCTAGCCTAAACTGGAACAGTTTACTTTTGTCTGTTGAAAACAGTAATAGACTGCACTTCAAGTTTCTGAACTGTTTCATTCAGTTCATTCAGTGAGGTCGGCTTGTAAGTTGATTTTAGTCAGAAATAAATTATCTGCTGTTACGTTATTAGAAGCCCCACTCAAGGGGCTTGAGGTGGTATTGCAATTTTCTTGACAAAGTTACAGAAGTACTTTCACCCTGGCCTTTTTTCCAGAATGGTCTCTTGACTTCCTGGCGTATGTTGTAGGCCTGAAATTCCTGGCAAACCTGCTTCCATCTAGTTACCAGGGCTGCTTTGCTCCTGAGATCAGCCAAGAGTATCTAAATCCAGCCACTTGCTGAAGCAGATTTCATATGGGAGTATTTATTTTTAAGGGCATGAGTCTAGAAAACAATTTTATTAATTGTAATTAAATGTAATTTAAATGTAAATTATTAATGTAATAATAAATGTAATTTATTCTAAATTACAATTCTTTGTACTGGTGGGGAAATTTATAAAAAATATTTCACCCAACACCACTATTTAAAATGGTCCAGAAAAATGAATATATTTCTCTTAACTTATCTTTAGAAAAGTAGCTTAATCACAATAACTTAAGCCCTGCTGACTTTAACAGGTAAAACATGGGAAGATTGCAAAGTTGCACAAATGAGAGACTTTGCTTTGAATTAAGTTTTTGAAAACTTTTTTGGGGTGAACTGGTTAAATTAAGGTGCTTTGGATTAAATGTGTGCCTATCATATAGGGTGACCATATTTGGTTTCCAAAAAAGAGGATGGGGGGGCGATGGGGGGGCGGGGCAGCGTAGGCGGGCGGGGCGGGCGGCGTGGGCAGCGTTTTTCTCCTTCCTCAGCCACTTTTAAAAGATGCGCAGACTTCAACTCCCACAATGCAGTGGATTCGCTGGGCCCAAGGGGAAAGGAGCCCTATTCGAGCTGAGGAATTCTGGGAGTTGAAGTACCACGCGTCTGAGAGCGGCCGGAGGTTGAGAAAAGGCTTGCTGCTTTTGCGGGGGGGCGGGGGGCGGCGCAGCTCCGCAGCGGCTCTTCTCCCGCTGACCCGGAGCCACTTCTTTTCCCCATTTGCCCGGATATGACATCTCCACTTTTATGGCCAGTCCGGGGTGTCCGGGTAAATTTATAAAACCCGCCTGGACGCCCCGGACTGGACGTAAAAAGAGGACATGTCCGGGCAAAAGAGGACGGTTGGTCACCCTACTATCATATATTTCAAAGAGGCTAGATGCCAAATATCAAACACATCCAATGATTATGACAAAAGGGAGATAAACCCACACTTTAGCTTAAAAATAATCAGTCTTGCTGAACCTTTTTTTTCTTTTAGTGGAAAGATTTTATTATCCTTTTTTGTTCTGCATGACATTTAGCAGCATAATGAACTACACTCTTATCAAAACAGTTAAAAGGAAACACTATTGCCTTCCAACTTGTCAACGGGTCTAACAAGCATTTTACTGTATTTTGAAAGCTTTCATTTTGACCCATTCCAGTTTCAAGAAACCAGACAGGATGTGTGTGTGTGCTGGGCTACAATGACACATCTGTAGTCCTAATGTTCTACTTTTTGATTTTGGTTACCTCATTTTCTGAAGGGTATCATAAAAGGACAGGCTTTGCATTCGGTACCAGCAGACATATGAAATGGAAACAGGCCGCTGATCACTGATCAGTCCAACAGGTGGGGAAGGACAGTCACTGACAGTGAGAGGGTCTTCTACCACAAGAAAAAGAGAAAGAAGGAAGGAAAGAAGGAAAGACACAGAGAGAAAGCATAAACTATAATGCTGATGTGACATTAAACACAGAATTAGGAAAGTATGACTGTAACTCGCTGGTCATGGGAAAAGCTGTGGAACTAAAGACAGATGTGTGAGTGCACATGGATCTGCTTCTAGGTTGTTTGATGTGATAAACTCCAGAGTGGGTGATCTGGCTGTGACATTTGATTTCCAGAGGTGAAATATTAGGACGACTCTGACAGAACATGCAACACACACTCACAGAAGCAAGAACCAAATGTATTCGGAGGGAATTGCAACCAAGCATGTCTGAATCCAAGGGAAAAATTTAGTTTTTTAAAATTTTTATTTTTAAATCTATAGACCCTTTTATTCTATAAATCTAAGGCATGTATATCCAATGTGTTGCCCGATGTAGCCAAAACAACCTAGAGGCATTCCTTTGGAAATGGGTGTCTGCAGGTACCTTAAAGAAGCTAAACCAATTTCTAATTTAAATGAAATTCTACATAATTTTTTTCCTCATGAACTCAATTTTATAGAAAATGTATGTGCTTCAGAAGAACTGTTTTCTTCTACTTTTCAACAGAGTTGAATGGAGCCTTATTTTATGAAGGAAGGACTGAAAGCAGAACAATAATTATGATCTCCACAAACATCCCCTTTACCTTTGATAAAATTAAACACTTAAGTTCAACAGAAGCGTTCACATGAGTTGATATGAGAATGCAATACTTTCCATGCAAATTTCATTGATTTGGGATGAAGATGTTTTGGATTCCATACCTCATTAATCTGTGTCAAATTGGTTTAGCTACAGTCAAAATGCATCTTTAAAAATACACAGAGAGATTTCCTCTGATAAAGAAAACATGAGAGAGGCAGATGAGGCTGAAAGGAAAATATTGTAAGGCTCCAGAGAATAACAGACAGCAGAAAATAAAACAAGTTACATACAAATGCACGTCAGACAGACTGCAGCGGATAGACAGACTTATTGCCCTTTCCAAATACACTGAGGATTTTTAAAAAAAAAATACTCAGAAGAACCCCTCTTGATATCAATATATGGAAATTAATTTAGAAGCATGAAAGGTATAACATGGAAATCCAAATTATTCACAAATTGCCTGAACATTTGTTAAAATCATGTCTTTTGAATGGACTTAATAGTTTCCAATTAACCAAGAGGGCAATGACTGGAAAGGAAATGATGCCTGAGGAAAACGGCTCTCTCGAGCTGCAGTCCAAGCCATTTTGAGCCAGATACCTCCACCGCAATACTAAAGTCGACCATAGAGACGCTGGTATTTCTGTGCCAGCAGACGTGCACCGTAGTGTTGCCACGGTGAGGAGCTTGACGTTCAAGTGAGGTGCGGGATGCATTGAGATCATCTTCCGATTCCTGGTCTACTGTGGGCTCCTCGGGGGACTCTATGAAATGCAGGGAAAAAAACTCTTTTTTTCCCCCTTTGTATATGGAGCATGAAATCATAAGCAAAAGACTGTCTCTGATACAGGGAAATATCCAAAATGGTAAAGAAGTCATATTAATGGCTTGTCAGTTTTGAGTTGGTTGTATAAGGAAAATATGAACACAGAAGGAGTAAGGTATTTTTTCCATGGGGAAAACATCCCAACAAAAATTGAATTGCCAACTGAGTAATCAACAATCCAATTTGGGATTGTGCACAGGAACATTATTATTATCTATAACAGTGTTTCTCAATCGTAGCAAGTTTAAGATGTGTGGACTTCAACTCCCAGAATTCCCCTGCCAGCATGAATCATGTTGGCTAGGGAATTCTGGGAGCTGAAGTCTTAAATTTGCCAAGGCTGAGAAACACTGATTTATAATTTGGGCCCTGGTAATTCTGTCTGTCGATCAGTTCTGTTGATCAGAAAAGTCGGCAGTTTGGCGGCTTGAATCCCTAGTGCTGCATAAAAGAGTGAGCTCCCATTACTTGCCCCAGCTTCTGCCAACCTAGAAGTTCTAAAGCATGTAAAAAATGCTAATAGAAAAATAGGGACCACCTTGGTGGGAAGGTAAACAGCACTCCGTGTGCCGTTGGCGTTTAATCATGCTGGGCACATGACCACGGAATCGTCACCCAACAGCACTGGCTCTTTGGCTTAGAAACAGAGATGAGCACTACCCCCTAGAACTGGGAACAACTAGCATGTATACGCGAGGGGAATTTTTACCTTTACCTTAATTCTGTCTGCAAATAGAGTCACTTAGTACACACTTCAGTGAAACATGAATTATTGTTTTGGGACACAGAAGGTCTTCTTTAATTTCAGTATTATTTCATTTACTACTTTGCATACTATGCCATTTACTGCTATTAAACACATTTCTCAAATTCTTAAAAGGGAATAAAATATAGGATTTGATGCCCACAAACCAATTGCCATATAATCTATCTCAGGCCTGTCAAACTGGCGGCCTGCAGGCAGGATGTGTCATGCAGAGGCCACACCCATCCCGGCTTTGCAAAGGCAAAAAATGTTGCGATGCATCACGTGACGCGATTGAGTTTGACACCCGTGATCTATCTGAACTGAAATTAGGTAAGAAAAGACCATACGGCTATTCCTTGTTTTTAAAGCAGGGCCCCTGCAAAATGTACTGTATGTATAATGATATTTTGGAACTGTAGGATTTACCCCACCTTTCCTGTTCTGGACTTACTTGTGTCAGGTGGGCTATTTCCATGGAATTCAGAAGCAGAATCCTTGCAGTTCTCTGCCAAGTCAATGGCCATCTGTATGTCCTCAGTCCACTTGTCCATTTCAATGCGGTTACTAGGAAAATAGTAGAGAGATTTATTTATTGTTTACTTACATATAACGATTCTAGGCAGCTCACACCAATATGTAAAGGCAAAGATAAAAACAGAAGTACCCTTCCTTCAGGATTCCGGGCCACACAACCTCCCCACTCTATCCCCATCCTAGCTCAATACTTTTGGGAAGAGGTCTTCAAAGCCTCCTGTGAATGCTGAAAGGGTAATTCTTGTTTTTTTCCCCATAGTAAATAGCAGTGAGCTTCACAAGTTGGACAAAATTAAGCCAAATCCTGCTTTTAGACTATTTTTCGGGATGGGTGGGTGGCTGGTATAAACACTTTTGTAACTAGCCCAGATAAAATTACAAGAAAGCATATTACTATCTCCTGCTCTACAAAGCTTACTTTTTATTAACTACTGCTTGTTTACTGCAAAAGGGTGATTACAAATGAATTCAGAATGACCATTGTAACTAGCTACCTACAACAATCCAAAGTGTGTCTTCTACATAGGCATCACTGTCTCAAATTCCTACATATATTCCTACATATATTGTAGGAATTTGTAGAAACATATGGTCAAGGCAATTACCTCGCAGCAACAACAATGGATTGGTGTTGACTTCTAAGTGTAAAGCAGTGAGGAACACCCCATTCTTCTTCACTCTCTTCTATCTGAGAAAACAAAAACGTAGACCTCATCATCCAACTGGAAAAGAAATTATCAAATACATGTAGACAGTAATGTACAAAAATTCAAGCTACCACCGTCTGCTTGTTTTTCACAACAATTGTTTTCTTTTCACCAATCTGGAAATTCTGGAAAGAAATAATTATAGCTGTTACTATGTAACAGCCACCATTTAATACTGACAAAGAGAAAACTAGCAGAGCACATCTATGAACGCTAACTAGTAATCAGAAGATACAATGAAAACTCTTTACTTTCATAACTCATGATGAGACTCAACCATAGTTTCAACTGGGAAACTGTGAGCATCCTAGACCAGAAACTTGACTTTCAGACAAATCCGCCATCAATAGACTCATAGAGATATACCATATTTATACACCATTTAAAAGAGACAATAAAAAAGTTAAGAAGGAAGCAAGAAGTGCAGAACGCATTTTTTCAAGCAGCTGAAATCCAGATACTTAGGGCCCATATAATACCAGACAAACAATCAAGCAGAAAACAATACCCTCATCATGGAACTACCAAGGAGAAACCCCTCCCCCCCCAAACACTGGGCAGGGCAAGCTATTGTATAGAAACAGGGAGCCTATTCCACAATCACTAGCACTGATGAGTTACTTAGACTACTAAGTTGGGCAAACTAAATAACTAAGCTCACAAAACAGAACGGATTCCATAATAATAGCTACTTAAGAGCTGCTACTCCAAGGTTACTAGTCATTCCTGGTAGTATGTAGAATTAGTGGCTAAGATAAAATGCAAAACTATTTAGGGGTGGGAAAACTCATAGATGCAGACAATACTCTAATGTCCACATGCATTAAAAGCCACAATAAAAAATAAATCAATCAAAGAGAATATGGACATCAGAATCATATATACCACCCCCTTGGCATAAGACAGGCCAACCAACTTCAGGGTTGAACTACAGGCAGCTGTTTTATTTTCTATGGTAGATGTCAAATTAAGGGCAAATGTTCTGAATATTTTTAAACGGTGCATTGTTGAAAAATGCTGGAGCTTGGCAGGTGGCATAGAAGAATCCGTGGGTCATCTATGCCTGTTGCCATTCTTTTGCGTGCAGCATCCTATCGAGCTCATTCATTTTAGCAAAGAAAATGTGACTTCATATTGTTACTGCCAGTAGAAGCAGCAGGACAATGATCTCCATCCTTTTACTGCTCTTCTCCATTGTGTGGGAGGGACCAGCCTTGCTGATTATCCCCTTCAACAAGAGAGCTCAAAAATCATCGGCACTTGCAGTGAGGTCACAACGAGTTCCCTCCCACTCTTTTGGAAAGAAGACATGAATCTTCTGGTTTGTTTTCTGCCAGCAAAGGGGTTTCAAATCACTATGGCAAATTGAAATTTCATTTCCCTCTACATCTCCATCTGTGCGCAAATCCTGTGCATCGCTTGTGTGTTATCTTCTGAATAAATTTGTATTGATAGGTGGTGATGAACGGGTGCACATATTCAAAAGCAAATGTTCACATAAACCTTCCTATGTAAGTCTCCAAAGGACTGATCCAGAACCCAGTGGATCTTCAGATCTGAAAAGATTAACAATAGCTGCTCTATGGAGCAAGATGCTCCCACCACCATCAATTCCCGCAATCTGAAAAATGGCTATGATAAATCCATTAAGTTTTCAAATTTTTGGCTTCCTCCAAGCTGCGTTTGTTCCTTCAAATTTCTAATTATTTTATTCAGAGTAATTGAGAAAGATTACATTTCTAAACAGTAGATACAATTCACAGCCTTTCATGTTTTAAGAGAGCCAGCAGTAAACCAATCCAGTCTCAATTCAACATTTACTTACCATCATGCCATACAGTGGAAGCTGCCCATGAACTTTGAATTGATTTGATGCTGTTAGGCCCCGACTTGTGTATAGCAAGACATCATTGAACTGAAACACAGCAGGCAAGAATATAGTTAGAACAGAGGAAACAGGGAATTCTAAATACATCTAATATTCTATATGTGACTTAATGAACATGGGATCATTGGCGTTTGCAGCCATGTTGTCATTTAGATCTAATAAACAAGTTACAGTTTTGTTTACAACATGCATGAATTTGGGACTGCTATCCTAGTATATCTACTTTAACCCAGAGGATCAATCATATGAACTAGCCCTTAAGAACATGGGAGAAAACCATATCCATCCAATCACTTTTTAAAGAATTTTTCCATCCAGTACCTACAATAAAACAATAGTTTCCCATTGTCTTCCAAAACTATTTAAAGCACACACAAATACTTATTTTCACCATTGTTCACTAGAGATGTAGGAGCTTTTCCTCAAAAAAAAAAAAAAGTAATATATGTTGGTATTTTAGAAGCTAGCTTTGTTTCCTTGAGATAAAACATGCAGATCTTTCTTTTGTACAGGAGATTTAAGTTGAATGACAAAGAATTGTCTCATATTGTAAGCTTTTAATGTTAGGATTTAGTGGCCAAATTCGGACAGTGCCTGGTTTGGCTCTTGGGAAGATTCAGTTCCTTCTCCTACTTTCTACATTGTATTTAGATTTCTTCTCTATGTAGAACAAATACTTTCACGTTATACTGTATTTCAACTGGCTGACTTTTGATCAGAAGTCATGGTAAACCTATTAAGGCGTTTTTCTTTGCTGTGTGATAATACTTTGTGCTTTTTAATCAGGTTTGTCCTGCTGGTTAGCTAATAAAAATAATCTCTGATCTATTGACTGTCTAGCCTAAGGGATCCCATTATTGGGCCATGGCCTATTCACAACTGGGCCACATGAACGGGCTGTGCATACATGCGCATGCAGCTCAACTTGCACATGTCGAGCTGTGCATACATGCATGTGCATGCCAGCCCACTGCTTGTGCCAGTTGAGCTGTGGGCATGTGCACTGGCCACCACTTGTGCAGCCTGGTTCCCATTCCACTACCACCCCCTGCATTGGGCTGCTACTGCAAAGGTTGAGAACCACTAGTTTAGCCTCAATTGCCCAAATAAAGTTTATCACAGGGCTGTGTGCAGTTTAATGTAGACCTATATATCCTACTACAAAACACTTTCAAGATAGTCCAAGGCAAAGTTTCTGTCTGGCCTGCCATCTCACAGCATGTAGGCCTTGCTTAGCTAGATGCTAGGCTGTCGTAAGTAGGGAAAAGGAGGGAGGAAGAGCAGTGGGGTGGGCGAATGGGGGAAGGGGAAGTAAAAACGAGGAAAGGAAAGTGAAACCCTGTGCACCATTCCCATGGAAGCTAAAGCCTGTTCCAAGGTCATCCAATGAAATGCAACACGTCAAGCCCAAGCACAGCTGGGAACTGTTACCAAATCAATTACCAGTCACTCAATGGTAAGGGGGGAGGGGGATGAATCCCAGGGGAAAAGTTAATTGCTTGGTTTGGACTCAGAAAAACTCAATTTGGCTTTGCTACTCTGTAACCATTGGGCCTCAGTAAGGTATCCTTTTACTGCTATGGCTCTGAGAGTCTTTCTTTCTGATTGACCAAGTTAGGGCTGCTGACAGTTTCTCTATTAAATCAATTCTAGATGCATAGTTTTCTGAAATCTATGTATTGGGCTGCATATATTTATTAATTCTTGGGAAGAGCAGAAAAAATGCACAACGTGTGTGTGTGCAAATTTTGATTTCTTAAAAATCACTCTATATTTATTCTATCTGTTGTTGGTTTATTTAACATTTGGCTGAGCTTCCTTTCATCCTGGAGAACAGAAAGCCTCAGGTCTCTTCTTAGATTACTCCACAGTGTGCATCTTACTGCTTCTGTGAATTACCTTTCTCCCTTGGCAGTTGTGGCACAATTGTATTTAATTGCACACATTCTAAGCAGTTCTTGTCACTTACCAAGAAGAACATCCGCTGCTGTAAGCCTTTTACAGACAGTTTGCTGAGACTACCCAACCTAATAAATTCCTGTGGAGGAACAGACACAAAATAGAAAATGTCAAATCTTTCAGGCTAAATGTTGGCATGGACGGTAATTAATAAGGTGGCTGGTAACTATCGAAATTTGGTTCCCAAATATGTGCTATGGAATACATAGAGTACAGCACCAATGCGTTTTTCCAAGAACCTGCAGCTATCCCATAATCCTGGACAAAAGACACATGCTTTAAAGCAGGCATGTCAAACATGCGGCCCATTGCAAGTGCACTTGCAGCCCGCACAGACAATGTTTTACACACCATGTTGGATCCTTCTTGAGCAGAAAGGCAGGGTAAAATATTTTAAATCAATAAATAAAATTAAGTAAGTGAGTAAACAGGAAGGAGAATCCTACACACTGTTCTGAGTTCACTATTGAAAAGGCAATCTAGACACGTGACAAATAAACAAAAAAGCTTCTGAGGCTCCCTGAGCAAGTTGCAAGAGAAATGCCTCTTCCCTGGAGTGACAGCAACTCCTCCTTAGCCTGGCCAGAGGAGCCAGTTGGGCAAAGCCGGCACTTGTAACCCAACCTGTGCCGCCACCAGTGGCATGTGTTTTCTACTTGTCCTGCTATCCCAAGAGCAAGACAGGCCACCCTCTGAGTTGCCAAGGGCGAGCCCAGCCGCTGCAGCCCAATTGAAGAGAGTGCAGCCCTCATCATAACTCAAATGTGACAATATGGCCCTCGGGGGACTCTGAGTTTGACATGCCTGCTTTAAAGTATTTTAGGCAGGGTTTTTGTATTTGTGCCCCCTGCATTCCAAAGGATATTTTTGGAAATTTATTTATTTATTTTGGAAATTTTATATAGCCACCTACTCGCTCAAGGTGATTCTAGGTGGCTTACAGAAAATAAAGTCAATGTAGGAAAAATAAAAATAATAAAATAATAACCACCCCTCCCCACCCCCTCGGTAACAACACGCGCTCTTATCAGCCATTTAATGGGCTCCATCCCACTCTGGGTTGCCTTGGCCCACTGACACAACCATGTTTTCAGGGCCTTCTGATAGAATGTCAGAGTGGGAGCCAGTCTACTTTCTGGAGGGATGATATTCCAGAGAGAGGGAGCCATGATGGAGAAGGGCCTTTTTCTGAGTTCCACCATATGTACCTCCTTAGGGGATGAGACGCGCATTGTTCCTTCCCTGCTCTAGCGGGTAGAGAAATGAATATAAATGCAAATCTTTCCCGAATGCATTCATTAATGCTGTATCATTGACTTAATGATATGATGCCATTGAGGAGAGATGCGTAAGTGAAAAGTAGCTTATGTATATATAATTTTGATACTAAAAAAAGACAGACAAATTGAGTTCTGTAGGTCTACTTCTCTCTTTCTCTCTCTGGACAGGATATTTCAAAACTATCACAGACTGAAAACCTATGAGGTATAGAAGGGCTGTTCTATCAGAAAGCCATTGGAAAGATACTCCGAAACTGGGCTTTAAGTGCAATGAATAAATAAACAACAGTCATTGGCATGCGGTACAGAAGAGCGTTAGATTTGATTTCATTAACTCCACACAGCCATAATAGGACATTCAAGGAAAAGTAATGAAAAATATTAGGGGATGAGAGCAGTAAATGGAATCGCCAACATTTCATTCAGGCATTGGGGATGAAAAGGAACTCTACAATAGAAGAAAGTATAGTATGCAATTAAAACAATACAGTAGAAAGCAATAAATAGAAATAAGTGAGTTACTAGACTCTACCATTTCTATGCAAGTAAAGCAGGCTATTCAAATATAATAGCTTAACTATGACTACTACTATACTATGGTACTACTGCCACTATGACAACAAACGCAGCTAGTTTTACCATCAATGCTGGCAAAGAATAAATAAGAGTTGTAGGGCAATACAACCAAAGGGAAAGAGTTGGAAAAGGTGACTTATTTTAGCCCCTTTTTAGTGGTAAGAGTATAAAATATAATTGAGAGCATTTTTATGAGACTGTATAAACAGACCTTCTTCTTTTGGATTTAGCTATAGAGATTTAAGTGGCCTGGATTGATTCCAGGAGCTAAATGCATTCAGTTGATGTTCATGGAGCCCTCAGTGACTTTTGATATTATTGGTAGAGGGTATCTTTTGGCTTTATTCTTCCTATCTGCTTGTAATTGTACTTATATGATTTGATTTCCCTTGTCCACTGGCTTAGGGGATCTCTCAAGATTCTAATCTTTTGGTAGGTGTCAGCTGGCCTTTTGCTTACTGTCATAAAATAGGGAGAAAGGACAGAGAAGCTCATATTTCTGCTATGCCATTACTGTTACCTTTGAGGTTAGCTCTGGTATGCAGTTCCCTAGATACAAGGGGGTGGGGCTGTGTTTGAAAGGTTTTTTACTCAGACCTTACTTAGAGCTGTTGCTATCAGTATGTTCTTAGTAAAAGTACTTTTCTATAAATCTATGGAGCAGAGTTTTCTTTCCTAGGAAATGTACAAAGGCAGCCCTGACAGGAGGGGAGATCACGTGGGGTGTGGGTCATCAAAGCATGGATGAAGAAAAAGCTATTTTTTGGGGTCAGGTATCAAGCAAACTGAAAAAGTATCCTTTATCAGTTTTGGATAGAAAAGTGAATGGAAAGTAGGCAGATAATGTGAAGTTAATCTGGAGAAGAAAGTTACTACTAGCCAACAGAAATATTAATAAGAAAATGATATGTCATCTGTTCTGGACATGCTGGCCTTAAGCACAGGTTCAATCGATGGATTTTCTCAAATCTAATCTTCATCATCATCATCATCATCATCATCTTTTTCTTCTTTTTTCAGCTGTTCCTGTTAGGGGTCACCACAGCGAATCATCTATTTCCACCTAACTCTATCCTTGGCATCCTCTACTCTCGCCCTAATTAACTTCATGTCCTCTTTTAGCACATTCATATATCTCCTCTTTGGCCTTCCTCTTGACCTCTTGCCTGGCAGCT
>JAEANM010001572.1:0-27234 GCA_017656035.1 Myanophis thanlyinensis
CAAGGGCAAGTATCCTGATTGGTTGTAGGCTTCCATGTGGCCATGGGTCATGATTCAAATTTGGTTGAAGCTTTTGGGCTTTGTTTGTGCCATTTGGTGACTTAAACAATCCCATAATGTCCTGAGAGTGAAGGTCTTTTTTGTTGCAAATCTTGTAGCTGCTGGGCGGCTGCAGGGAGCTGCTTTGCCTTTAAAAAACATGTTTCTCCTTTTTTCGTCCAGGGAAGTATAATATTCTGCCTTTTTGATTTCCTAGAATATTTCATTCTCATAGGAGAGTGGTGGGTGCTAACTTCCAACAGGGTTTTAAAAAGCAATATCAACACAAATGTTCTGCAGATTCTCAGTCATTCAGGCCATGATTGGCCCAAAGGTGCTTTTGCAAAAGGGAACTGGACTTTGTTCTTCCTTGAAGTTGTTTTGCTTCTCCTCCAAGAAGCTTCGTCAGAACTGAAGAATAGATGAGAAGCAAAACATCTTCAAGGAAAAACAAAGTCCAGTTGCCTTTTGAAAAAGTACCTTTGGAACAATAATCCAAATCAGAATAGAGCTGGAAGGGTCCTTGGAGATCTCCTAGTCCAAACCCTTGCTCAATCAGGAGACCCTATATCTTTTCAGATAGGTGGCTGTTCAGTCTTTTCTTAGAAACCTCCATTGATGAAGCATTTACAACTTCTGATGATGAGCTGTTCCACTGGTTAATTGTCCTCACTGTTAAGAAGTTTCTCCTTAATTCCAATCTGCTTCTCTCCTTGATTATTTTCCACCCATTGTTTCTGGTCTTGCCTTTTATATTTGATAGTTAATGCAGATCTTTCAATACAGGCATGGTATCATACTTCTACCTTGCAACAGTCAGCAGCTTGGCAATTTCTGAACACTTTTTAAGGTTAGCCCAATGTACATCAGACTGCAGTGGTTTGCATGGATTGTAACCAAAGTGCATAATTCTCACTAATCCTACCATTTCAGGAAAGGTTACAGTTGGCACACTAGCCATAATTGTGCAAATTACCACAGCCACCAATTGAAAATCCAGTGACAATTGGTGGTGAAAGCTGCCCTTTCAAGGGGAATAAGAATGAGTTTGGTGTAGAGATCCAGGCCCTGGGTCAAAAACCAGGCGTGACACCCAGCTGAGCCAGGCACTCTGTTTCAACCCTACCTATCTCACAGGGTTGTGAAAAAAATAAGAAATGGGAGTATTATGTATGCTCCTTTGAGTTATACAAATGGAAGGTGGGTGGGATATACATCTAATAATAAAGAAATAAAAATGCAACCACATCTAAAGGAAGGTTCATCTCAATTTCAGAGTCTAGTTTTTGCCATAGATAGAACCTTCAGCTTGCTAGGATTTAATTTCAGCTTGTTTTCTTTCTGGATCTGAGTAAATCCCTGCAGTGTTTGTTTTTTGACATGGCCTATCTCAAAAGGCTGATATCTCCCTCTAATTACACCTGTTCTAAAATACCAATCAAGATGAATCCAATCAACTCTACTAAGACAATCACTCACATGTTGGTTTTGCAAATGGGCCTAAAAGTGGACTTCATTCCTAGTTCAGTCCAATTCAAGAATTTCTTCATTTGCACTCCATCCATTTACTTATCAAATCATCACTTTCAACTCTCTAGTAAACATTTAAAGCAATCACATTCCTATATATTTGACACAGAGATTCTACTAAAACTTCACTCACAGACATCTATAACTGGTGCTCAGTTTTATAGCTAGCCAGTGCAACCAAGCAAATAATGCAGTGTGAAGATAACAAGAAGAAGAATAAATAATAATGGGAGCTTTGCTTTAAATGGAAAACTAATATAGGGCAGTAGAAAATGGAAGATAAGTGAAAAGATTATGGCAAACATAGTAAAATGATGGCAGTCAACAATAGGAAGAGCTCCACAAACATCTGCTAAATTTTCTGAAATGATAATCACAATGTGACTATAAAAAAGTTTTCCATTTTTTCCACAGTATAGCATCTATCATCATGTGTTTGTCTCTTTAATTAATACAAAGGATGATTTCAATCCAATGTATTTGAGAATAATTCTCAACATTGAACTTTAACTTTCTAAAGGACAATTTTAGAATTGAATTCCCCAAATCTAAACTACCAGGATGCAAATTTTGTAGCTGAAGGCATTACTTAATGTAGGCCCAGTGTGGAAGGCATTTTTATGCATATATAATAATCATCATTATGTAAAATCAAAGCAGAACTACTGACTCATACAATATTTTATTAGTGAAGCATAACAGTATTTTATCCTGCATAGATAATTAAAACAAAATTTTCTACATAAATGGAAAATAATCTCAAATTTTTACATAAAGCTGTTCAAGAAGCAGCTCCAGTTGAACACATTAATTTTTCAAATATCGCCACCAACATCATCCACCCACCCCCACCTCCACCTTGCCCTGGAATATTTGAAAAGAAAATATAGTGAATACACATACTAAAGCAAAAACAAAAATCTGCAAATATACTTTTCTTTTAAAAATATATAACTACATTGCTGTTACTTTTGAAGCAAAAAAATTGCAATACACATAAAGTACCAAGTGCTGTTGTTCCAATTATGGACTTTAAAAATGCAATTCACTGCAGTCACAAGCTCTGGAGAATTAGTTTCTCTTGGAGCTTCTAAGCTTTATTGTTCATCCCCTGGTGGGTTTTCTCTTCATCTCAAGCTTGACTAGGTCCATTATGATAGCAATGTACAGAAAGCCTTAAGACTAACATGCAGAATTGCACTTCTTAAGCTGTCTGGAAATTCAAAGTTTTCCTGTGTTGGAGCCAAAAAAAGACTGTAAGGAAATACTCAACTGCTGATCTCTTATAATCTCATGAAAATTCTGATTGGAAAAGGAGTGGATATGATGTAGTGAAAAATGACAAAGAATGCCCTATGTTAGCACATAGTAAAATTAAGCTGTTTTTTTTTTTTTTGGTTATATTAACATTTGGGAACAACTGATCAGAAACTGTTATTAACTTTTACACTGCTATCATTCCTGTAAAAGAAAAAGATTCATCTACAATTCAGGGCTTTTTTTTTTCAATTCACTAACCGAGGAATTATGTTATCTCACTAACTGCTGTTAAAGGATATATTAGTACAATGTTGCTTTCATCACATTCCTAGCCCTCCATATTTATTGTTGTTGTTGTTGTTATTTATTGAATTTATATTGCCACCTATTTTTCTGTGCCAACTCAAGGTGGCTTACAGAATATAAAACCACATTTAAAACAATAAAAATAACAAAAAGAAACAAGTAAATTAATATAGTACAATACAACAAAATCACCCCCAACCTCCCACTCCCCACCCCCTGCCCTGGTGACAGCAGATCACATGAGCCATTTAATGGGCTCCATCCCACTCTGGGTTCTCCAGGCCCGCTGGCAGAACCAGGTCTTCAGCGCCTTCCAGAAGAGTATTAGAGTGTGGGGCCATTCTAATCTCTGGAGGAATGATGTTCCAGAGAGGGGGAACCACCATGGAAAAGGCCTTTTTCTGGGTCCCACCAGGTGTATCTCCCTTGGGGATGGGCCTGCAGCATTACCTGCTGCCCGCTCTGATGGGTTGGATAGATATGACTGGCAAGAGATGGTCCCTCAGATAACCTAGTCCCAAGTCATGAAAGGCTTGAAAGGTGACAACCAGCACCTTGAATTGTACCCGGAAGCAAATCGGCAACCAATCCAGCTCCTGCAAGAGAGGTAATACATGAGCAGACCAGGCTCTGCACAAAACCCTGCAGACCACTGCATTTTGCACCAACTGGAGCTTCTGGATGTTCTTCAAGGGCAGCCTTGAATGTAGAATGCATTGCAATAGTCAAGACGGGAGGTGACCAGGGCATGAGTGACTGTGAGTAGGGATTGTTGGTCCAGGAAAGGGCATAACTCACAGTTGCGCAAAAGCCTTCCTGGCCATGACTGTCACCTGCTCTTCAAACAGGAGTCACGAGTCCAGGAGAACCCCCAGATTGTGCACAGGGTCTGTTTGGGTAGTGCCACCCCATCCAGGACCAACAATGGCAATTCTCCCTGAGCCAATGAACCCCAAACCTAGAGCCACTCGGTCTTGCCAAGGTTTAGTTTCAGCCCGTTGCTCCCCATCCAACCCCTAACAGCCTCCAGGCACTGCAAGAGGGAGGACACGGCCTCACTTAACTCACCACAGGCTGAGACATACAGCTGGTTTGACTTGGTTTACTGACACTTTACTAGCTTTATACTTATGTGGGCCCTTTTTGCATTTTAATGTGTAAAAGCATAACCTTGATATAAATCTATATATTGCTGGATCACAAAAATTGTCTACTTAAGACATATTAGCAGTTTTTCTATGTTCTATCTAGTTCTTTCTATGTCTCTGCTAAGTCTCATCCAGTCTGGATCACATTTGGCATATACACTGCTGTTTCTGTCTGCTCAAAATGTACTACATTGTCATGTGTTGCAATAGCACATAAAGGGTTTTAGAAGCAATAGAATTTTCAGCAAAATAGTGAAACATCAAAAATCCTTCTTATCTTATACAAGAGTATATACTGGCATCTCATAATAAACCACAAGTCTTTCTTCCATCATTTAACCAGTTTTCAGAAAGCTTCTGTATCATAGTGGGTCTCTTTCTTTTTCTGCTGTTTTTTGTTTTTAATGTTTTAATTTTGTTTTGTTTTTTAATTCTTCTTTTTCCAAGTATCTCAGAATCTAATACACTTTTCATTTCTATTCTCAATGTGTCTTTACAATAACCTTGCAGATTATATTGAAGAAATAATTTCTGAACCAGTGAACAGTGGAGAAATCTTTTTCCTCCCTTGTCTTAATCTAACCAATGTATTCTCTTGGCTATATTACTTCTATTTCATTGTATGTAAGCAGGGCAGGTTAAAACCCATGGTCTCCTGCAGTGGTGGAATTCAAATAATTTAACAACTAGTTTTCTTTTTTTTGGGGGGGGGGGGGAACATTTTTATTTATTTACATTTTTAAGACAAAAAGAAATTGTCATACATTTTCAACTTTAACAGAGGACTACTAGAATGAGAAATTTAAGCTTTAAAATACACTAACATTATTTAGATTGATGACCTGACTTAATGCATACAAATTCTTGTTCATTTGATTTGTAAAATTTATGCTCTACCTTTTCTGGAAGACTATGCACAAACTTTCCTTCCTGAATTCTGGGTTTAGAGACCATGATGGACATAAGATCACTCTGCAAATGTCTATGGTTGTGGGTGGCCATTAGTCTGGGTCTTCAGAGTTCAATATTTTAACAACTATGTTACCTTTTCTTTTTTAGTATTACTAAAACCCCAGAATTTTTATCAGCTGCTTTGTGTGAAACATTCAGCTGAATCTGACATGAACTGAAATACTATTTGGATCACCATAAATCAAGATTTCATTTTGAGCAAATGGGGGCAAACAAAGTTGTCCATCACACCTGTTTGAAGAATGTTTTGGATATAATTACTATATTCAAATAACTGTTTCCCATTCTCAGCTGTGCTGACTCCATAAGTGCTTAGTCGCAGCATTGCCTATGTGATCAAGGCCCATTCCTAGCACTAGAATAAGGGAACATGATTGCCAAAATCCACGGGGATTAAAGGACTCTATCTAGAGCATTCTAGACTGGGAAAGTTGCTTTAGAAATACCATTAAAACAAAGAAGATATTTTATAACGTGAGATTGTGACCAGTGCAAACATACACTAATTCATTTAATTTTATAAACACTTCACAAAGAGGAAAAAAAATCTCTCACTGTGCAAAACAAATTAGAAGGAATAAGAAAAAGCTTGCTTACTAGTATATTTTCAATATTGATTGAATTTAAAAAAAATTGTTTTGAAAAATAACATTCCGCATTAGCTATAAGTCTTTTCCTCAATGTGAGAACTCTGAAAATTTCAATTCTAAAAATTATTTCAATACTTTTTAAGGCTGTCTTCTTTATTTTTAAAAAAAATATTCACAATGACATAGTCATTACCATTACTGAAATACAGATTTGCCTAAATGCAAACAAAACATACATAATTGTGGTTAAAACATCAGTGCTTAAATCAATTTTTGGAAAGCAAAGAAGCTAAAAAAACATAGGTAACACTGGATAAATGAATTCAACTATATTTCATATCAGAGATGTTTCATATAAGAGAAACAGCTAGCCAGCCTTGCAATCCCATTTTTTTTTTCTTGGAACTAAGTCCCATTGCAACTTATTCTTAGAGTCCTGTAGTTAGAATTACTACCCAATATACAATGAAAAGAATCCTAGTGAATTAAACATAAGAGATTCACTTAATTAAGGACACCTTATATACACAGGTTGTATATGCATAAAACTAATACTGAAATTTCATGCATATCCATTTGTAAAGCAATTTCAATAAATTCAGTGGGACTCTCTCTAAGGCAGCCTGTACAGGAGAGCAGTGTAAATATTACAATTTCAATAACATTATCAATTTGAATCCTTGCAGATAAAAGGAATTTGCTATGTTAATGAATCAAAAGTTTCAAACAGTTACTTACCTTTTGATCGCATGACAGTGCTTTACCCAAACACTTAATCTCTATTTTTTAGTATGTTTGGGTGTTGTCTTTGTCAATTCTTTCATGTCAAAAGTAGTCACAAATTGTACTATTCCCAGCATTATTGTAATATCTGGGGGTTGGTCTCAATAAGATAAATGCAGTACTGCACTGGAATGGCTTTAGGTGTATAGATTTTATATTTACATAATTTGCATTAAGCAAGGATCAAAAAGCTATTTGTTGCAAACAGAAACTTTTCCTGTCAGCACAAAAGGGTAAAAATGCTTTGATCCATAAAGTAGATTATTTGGTCTTTCTTTAACCTCCCAAGTAGCACATCTCTGTCAGCATCAGATCTGTCACATAAGTGCCACTATTCCAATATTAATTACTCTATTTGGCAACCTTTTTGTTGCTCAGAACAATGTTTTGTTTGTTCTTGTCCTCAAGCCTAATACTGAAGATCCTAGGACTTATCTCAAAGATGCTTTTTCAAAAGGCAACTGGACTCTTAGTTTTTCTTTGAAGATGTTTCGCTTCTCATCTAAGTAGCTTCATCAGTTCTAATTTGATGGTGAGGGGTGGGATGGAAAGATTAGTTCTCACGGAACTAATTCTTCTATTCCCCCCACCACCCATCCAGACAGAAGTGATGAAACTTCCTGGACGAGAAGCAAAATGTCTTCAAGGAAAAACAAAGAACAGTCGCTTTTTTAAAAAGCACCTTTCAGGCAATCATGACCAGGATGATTGAGAATCTCCATCGACATCCTAGGACTTAGATTTTCTTTCCTGCAGCAACAATCAACTTCAGTTAAACTTTATGTTTAAAGAATGCTATCAAAATTGCTTCCAATGGAATTTAGGAACTCATCATCTTGGGTGCTGTAAGTATCAAAATTTGATATATTTATAGTGTTTGGATTGCTGGGCAATCCTGATTCATTAAGGCTAGCCAGATAATGAAAAGTTGGTGTCTCAAAAATGTTGGACATAGAGGTCAAAGATAAGCTAGAAGTGGTGACTGTTGATATGGCAGGAGGCAGCAATGGTTGGACTTTCTTCCTGTGGCTGCTTGGATTTAAAGCTTGAACAAAAGATGACTTTTCCAAGTTAACATCTGAGCATCTGGAGTCTTCCATCTCCATGCTAATGCCATTGGACATTGCAGCATTTTCTGGATGAATAGACTGGCTGTCAACAGTGCTGGAGACATTCTGCATATCTTGCTGAGACACTGATGGTGAAGGTGATGATGATGACATTGTTGACTCATGATCATTCATTGTTCCAAGGAACCCTTGATAAATGTTCCCCTCTTTCTGGCTGGCCCAGTTCAGACTCTTTTCCTGTCCAAGACATGGAGAGCCACTATTCTGCATTGTAGGATGCAACATATCACCCAAGTTTCTATGTTGCAGCAAAACACTTAGAGGTGAAACAGAGGAATGCCAGCAAGCTGGCAGAACCCCATCCTGCTTAACAGACTCAGTCATTTGAAAAGGTGGACCAGGATGTCCATTGGAATTTAAGTGGTTTAAAGGTGGGGAATAATATGGCTGCATGGAAGGGATGCTTGAAGATGTTTTCTGCAGTGGGATGGCTGTTTCAATCGGTGAGCAATATATGTTTGGTTCTGTGAAAAAAAGACATCATTGATTAGAAAAGTCTTAGTGCGGAAAATGTTCAAGAATTGTTGTACTATCTTCCAATATATTCCAGACTTAGACTGAAAGCTGTCTTATACTTTATCAGACTTTTGGCCTATCTAACAAAGTATTATTGACACTAGAACTATGTTTTTCTATCCCAATTTGGAGATGCTACAAATTGAACCTGGAACTTCCTCTGTGCAGGGTCTTGATAGTTCACCATGAGGACACAAGAAGATCTCCTTGAAAATCCATCACCATTACACACACAAAGTGCTCAGGGCTATATAGCTGTATTTTACTTAACCTGGTAGCCTAAATTCTTGTAACTCCAAGCCAGTATAGACATGGCAGTTTACAGCTATAAGAACTGTAATCCAATACATCTGGAGGCTACTAGATCAGGAGAAGGCTCCTGTATAGCATTTATTCTACCTTTCTTCTCATTTATATATGAGAACAAATTCATGCAAAAAAAGAAAGATGTGGATTCCTTGATGTAGATCTTTTTTTTTAAAAAAAATGTATTTTTAATTTGTATTTGTCTCCTGCCTTTTAATCCAGAACGATTCCAATGGTAAGGATTCTTAGTTCATGGGAACTAAGGGAAAAAATCATATACAACCTGATGTATATTCTGTCCATCAGTAATTAATAGAGATATGTAGAACATGCCATGCATAGCTTTTCTGATCCAGACATAAATGGTTTGATGGAGTTAGGGTTATGAAAAAAGCCCAGGAGACTGGTGGTCAAAATGGAGCAAGAAGAGAGGAAATGAAAAAAAAAAACACTCAGAAAATTAGGGAGCAAGGGGGCTATGTTCTCTTGGGTTTTTGACAGTACCACTAACTGAATGGACTGAAAGCTGTAGGAAAATTGAGGTAGTGGGATTGAGGCATATTCAGTTTGGGACAGCACTAGCTGAGAGAACGGATAGAAAGTGGTGGAAAAATTGGGACAAGGGCAGATGCATGGAAGAAACTTTGTTGAGTGGCTGGCCATATAAATTTGATAAATAAAGAAATAAACTAAATCAGCAAGTGAGGAAGAAGACTGGTGGGGTATGCTGCACTGGAATACATTAAGTGAGGCAATGGAGAGAAGGCCAAAGGTAGAGAAGAGGGAATAGATGGATCAGTGAATTACTCATGCTTGGAGCTGCTTGGAACAGGGCATATATTCCAACAATAGATATACTGGACTAGAACAGGAATCTTTAATTACCCAGAATGTTGTATAGGTCTCAAAAATGTAACTAATACAGTATACACCAAAACAAACTTCACAAAACTAAAACATTTTTTCTTTTAATATATACTATTAAAATACTGTTGTGGAAAAGATAGGAAGAAAGACAGTCAAAGAACCAGAACAAAGAAGACATTAAAAATGGAAGCTACCTTTCTTAATGAATTTTCCTTCACTAGTAGCAGTCTGGAACAGAGCAGCATTAGATCTTTCATAGGGACCTATGGAAAGAATAGTTGTTATCCTAAAGGAAATTCTATAAGGATGATGATCTGATTCACCCAATATAAGGAAGACTGCATCCCCCAACACACTGTATCCCCAATTACCCAATTTTAGCCTAAAATGTCTAAATCAGACATGGAAAACTATGGCCCGCGGGCCACATCTGGCCCATAGGCTTTTTAATCCAGCCCGCCGAACTAGTTACTAGCAGGGAGTTCAGGTGAATTTTTGCTGCCTTGCTTCCGCTGATAAATGAGAGAAGAGGACGACAGCGGTGGGCCAGGCGACTCAGTCCCTTGTCAGAACGGAGAGAGGGAAAGCACGAGGCTTTACTGAGGAAAAGAGTTCGAAGAACTGTTAGACGTGCAGCTGGGAAGTTCCTATAGGTTTTCGAAAACGGACCTTTTTTTCCTGCGAGGTTCATTTTAATTTAATTTATATTAGTTCACAGAAACACACCATTCTCCTATTCTGGCCCAGCCCCTCTGTCAAATTTTAGAAACCATTGTGGCCCGCAAGTCAAAAAGTTTGCCCACCCCTGGTCTAAATCCAGCCTCAGAGTGCTAAAAGAAATGGGGTCAAGAAAAATAAGAGGGAAACATCAAAATTGCTTTGGAAGTCCTTAGATTTGTGTGTGTGTGTGTATGAGTGTGTGTGTACCTACTTAGTGATACAATGGCATTCTTGCCACTCCCAAACAAGTGAATAGTTTGTATCAATTGCAGGGGATCAGAGACAGAATAAACTACAGCATCACAAGTTTTGACTTAAGTACGATATTGCGTGGCATGCTGTAGCTTTTACTGAAAGGAAACCCATAATGGTTTTGTAAGGCACAGACTTCTATCTCTCTACACAGGACTTCTGAGTTAAAATATTCTCAGTTCAAATGATATTAGGAAGCCTGAAGGATAAACCCAATTTGGGAGAGGGGGGTTTTATATTAGAAGAACAAAATAAGATGGAATGAGATATACTCTTACCAGAATCTTGAATGAGCTTTTGTAAAGCCATTGGTGACCTCTGCCTCTTTGCCTTATGGCCATAAGGATCTAAAACAGAAAGGGAGAAACAGCATTTCAATTAATCATGTGCACACACATGATGATGTTGGGAATATTTGTTGAAAAGGAAAGGTTTAACTGTGTGTTCTATCTGACTACAGTAAAATATAGAATATTATCTTACATAAGGTTGCATTCTTACCCTGCCTGGTATATTTGGACAGAAAATAACTCTCCAAGCTTACAAGCAAAGCTTCTTCATACAATTTGTTACTTTGTTCTTTAATCTAAGGTCTTCTGTATGTGCTCTACTGCTTCTATAAATTTTAAATCTAAATATATTAACATATGCTAACTCCTCTCAAAGAAATTGGTAATATTCTTCAAATAAAAAGCTCCTGTAATTCTCTTCTCTCTTATGGCATTTTATTCTTTAGCCCTAAGATTTTCCAACTAACTAAGCTTGCATAGGTCTAAAAGAAGAACTCTTGTTATAATGTATTTTCTTTTTTAAGAGAGTAAATATTTAGAGTGCGGAAAGGAAGTTTTCTAGCATAAAACAAGCAGTGAGACAACTGTAAATGCTGCTTCCAAAGGCTGACACTATTTGGGGGATAGGAAGATTGAAGCTGCATAAAGAATTGGTATGCTGTATTTCACAACATTCAGGAAGTGAGGGAAATCTCCGTAATTAAGCAGATTTGGGGGTTCTCACTTCCAAGCTTTTCCCATGTATGCCAATTTGGCAACTTTAAGATGTGTGGGCTTCAACTCCCAGAATTCCCCAGCCAGCAATATCCCCAATGCAAGAAGGCTGCAGTCCAGTGAGAGTGAGGCCCACATTGATGTCACCTCCTAGAAGAATGCATTTTATGTCTGCAATGCCAGCCAGGCTACCAACCTACTCATGCTTCAATATCTCAGTGTGGTTGACTAAAACCTATTTTACTTATTTCTATTTTTTTTTTTTACGTTGGTCTTTGCAAAAGTTTGTTTCCAAATGCTTTCTCCCACCACAATTTTCAATGCTTCCAAGGAGTCAACTGTTTCTAAGTTGACAAGCCTGCTGTGTGGGCAGCCAATACCATGAGCCTTGTTTCTCAAGCACAGGCAAAGGTAGATTATGGCAGCAGCTTTTAAAATGACTTCTTCCTTTTTGTCTTAAAGCAATCTTCTTCAGCCTGAAGCATGCTGCACCTTAACTCTCAGCCTTTCCCATTAGCACAAGGCCATGTTGACTGGGAATTCTGTATATGATGCTGCAGAATGTTTGCAGAACAGTAAGCTGGGGAAGACTGGGCTACAATACCATAGTACTGACAGAAAAAGAAATTGTTCCCAGATCAGAAATCTGTAAGTTCTTCTCTAAATTAGAATGGAACCCGATTCAAAAGAAGCAACTAGTCCTACCTCAACAAATGTGTATAAGAATAATGTACCTTTTTCGTCTGGTAAATATCTAAAGTCCATAGGATCACTGACTTCCTGATCTGAGGGCCTTCGCAATTGCATCTTCACAGTCACAGGATCTGAGATATCTTTGAAAAATGGGGGCGTCTTGAAGACTATTGCTACTTGACGATGAACATCAGCTTGTGAAAAAATCCCCTTGGCTTCCCAGTCATTCATGCAAAATCTCACTTCTATATCATCTGTTCATCAGAAAGATATAAATATCACACTTAAGTTTAGGAATAAAACAACAAACAATAGCTCAAAGAGTAATTTTTTTTAGCATGAAATACCAAAAAGGATCAGTTCTGCTTTCTATATGGATTGGAAATGTCATAGCAATACATCTGGCTTACACATATTTGGGAAAAAAATAGTACTTAGAAATAGCCTGGTTTAGCCAGCTTTCATATTTTATTAAGACCAAGATTATGAAAGTCTTGAATTTATCATGGAATTTATGTTTTTTTTTAAACTTAGCAGATTTCTTTTATTTAGCAAGGCATTTCTTAACTTTGGTAATTTTAAGATTTGTGGACATCAACTCCCAGAATTCCTCAACCAGTATATTGAAGCCCACATTTCAAAGTTGATTGAAAAACACTGATCTAGTAGACTTGAATCAGCAACTTATTAATCTTATCTACACATCATTTCACCACTAGCTGACGAATATAGAGTAGCTCTTCTAAATTTGGCATTTACTAAAAGTGTCAGTCTTTAGCTCTTTACATCCTTAGCCAGTGGCTATATTGGCTGATAGTACTGGGTTTACAACCTAAACTAACTAAAGCTTGTAGTAAAGCTTTGAGTGCCAGTGCTGGTTATTTTGTAACATGTGAAATACTAACAGACATCTGCTGCAATACATATACTGCCACAGGTTTAGCTGCAGCCCCAGAAATGCTTAAAAGGCAGTTGTGCACCTTTAACTCTGTGGCTGCAGGATTGGGCATTTTCAATTTGCAAGGACTGTTGCCTTGACTCATTTCCCTAGTTCTCTGGAACATTTGACCCTTTAAATTAAGCAGTGGGACATTTGCAGCTTTCTCTTACAATAATCCATTTTTGTTTTTCCTTACATAAAAACAAACATTACATATTAACACTCAGATGTCAATTTTTGCATTTCCTCCTTGATCAGCTGAAAGGAGTATTGATTGAGTATGGGGCAGTTCTGGGCATTTTGAGGATGACAATGGTGACAGCAGGAAAATGCTTCTGAGTTCAAAACTAGTACATGCTTTGTTTCATAGATCTACAGTATACAAATCAATGGATTTGTATATACAATGTTTGGATGGAATTTGACTCAAACTAGGCTCTTTTTCATTGCATCATTCCACCACCCAAGTTATATCCTCAAATATTACAATATTTTGCTAGATTACATGTCCTAGTTCAATTTGGTGATATTTGGCATTCAGTTTAACCACTTCCATTTTCCCATGGAAGGGTACATGTAGGCATATAAAATTGATTGCTTCTTCATATCTCATTCTTTGATATCTAAAGTTAAAATTTATAGTATTCCATGGTATTCCAGTTTCCAATCACCTTTCTGAACTTTGTCACACAAGAGGAAAATTTCATCTCCTCCCTTCGCTGTTCCACAGTTCTTGTTCACACGGCAGATTCTTAATTCAGCTGAATTAGGCGCACCTAAACAGAAAAAAGAATTAATGATTGGGGAGAGAAGAGCAAAGAGCGGTTATTATGATTACATATGTCTAAAAATAGAACTGGGGGAGAGAAAGTTCTGCAAGCAACTCTTTACCTGAAGATAAGTAAAGCACAGACAGCAGTAGATACATTTCAAGCATCCACATAACCCCCTTTTCCCACCAGCATTTTACATCACCATTTTACTTTATGCCCACCATCCCTAATATTCCTCCTTGATAATGCTTGCTGTCTTTCTTTAGTTCTCAGCCCAAAATTTAATGGGTTTTCTGTTGTCATTTTGAATTATGAATTAAGTATCCATTTTGTTGCTCAAAAACAGGTGCCCTTTCTTAACAAGAAAATATGCATGGTAATTAATCAGGAGATTTATTTCTAAGTGCTGTCACAAGTGGGCTTAACCAAAGAAGTGATCCTCTTCCTTTCTGCTGGGGTATTGGCCAGCATCTGTCACCACTACTTTTCCCCCAACATTTGCTTTCTCAAATAGGGTCAGATCTCAATTTTTTTTTTACTGTTTCCCCATCCTTTTAAAATATATATTTTTAGCTGTATAAAAGTTAAAAAATATATATTCCACCCTTTTTTTCTTGTCTGCCTGCTCACTTGTTACACAAAAGCACAACAATCTATTAAAACATGTTCAAGAAAAGGAGTGCTTTTTTTTTAATAAAATGATGAGGTATAGAGGTGTGGAAGTCACAAAGAAAAAAATATCCCCCAAAAATTTCTGGCAATATTAAGGGCTTCACTGACTACATTCTAGTCAATTTTGCTTTCCATCCAAGATTCAAGTCTTCCAATGCCCAATAAAATGCCACCAGTCTTTTGAATCATTCCAGGGATTGGGTGGTGGTGGTAGAGGTGGATTTTCAGAAAACTGAACTGGGGCGAGGTTGAAATAGCATCAAAGGAAACCAAGAATCCTGTTTTTCTTCTTTAAGGCACCTTAATTTGTAATCATTTCCTGCCTCCATTGATATTGGAGGGAAGATAGAGGAGCAAATGATGATCACAATGGTTTTTGTGGGGTCTTTGCTGCTCTCTGAGCTTGGTTGTTTCCTTGAAGATGTTTCATTACCTAAACTAGGTAACATCAGTTCAGAGAGAAGCAAAGACCCTTCATTTCAGTCCTGAGCTATAAATATTCTCCTTTATTAGCAGAATGTTTTCTCCTGTAGAAAAAGATTGGGCTTTAAATAAACAGTGGGGAAATGGCCAAATTCTCTGTCGTATATGTACAGAAATACAACACAATTTGTCATTAAATCTGAAAACATATTTACATTCAATTTGAATTCTGTGTCTGCCAAAGATGCTTTCACTTATCTTCTGTATTCTGTCTTTTGGTGAGAAGAGAGATGAAGCAACTACATAGAGAACAACTGGGGCCAAAGAGAAAGAAGGGAACACAGCAGAAGAAACTTGACATGAAATAAACTCTGTTCTTACTTACGGTTATCATAAATGGGGTTGGAAATGACTGGGGATATAGGTTGTGTGCAGTTGCCATGCTCATCAGAGATGAATGCTTGGAAACAGAGTCTCACCACATTGAGGTCATATTCTTCAACTGTCAACAGCTGTTCTTCAGAAACTATGAAAACAAAAACAAACAAAAAAATAAGGATAGGATATTGTATTTAAATTGGGAGTAATAAGAAAATGGAAGAATGCTTATATCCCAGACTCTAAATGTTGGTTAAATGAAATTTCTAGCTTTTGAATCAGCTTTGTACCAAAGGAGAGGTGAAACTGGAAAATACAATTCTGTAGGGCTTAAATTTAATTATGTTATCTTAATAAAATTGCTCGGTGATTGAGATGGCAGTCTCTAAATTTGATAAACAAACAAACAAAAAACAATATATCTATATTTAACAACCTGTATGTGTATGTTGATAGATCTATTTATCATCTGCCTGCCCTATATCCCCCCCCTCCCTCTTTCTTTCCATTGATATATAATTTAAATGGTATCTAATGTAAATACATAATTTACTTTTACCCAGTTGCTTATAATTGTGTTGCTGTTTTGTTTCTCTCTCCCTTTCCCTCCCTCCCTCTCCACCAGCTGCTGTTTTCTTGGAATCCCCTCCCCCCTCTCACTGTAGTTTATTATAGGATTTTTAGGTGTTTTTCTTATCATCAAATAGATTTAAATAAAAGCTAGGTTCGTAATTATATTTTATATTTTAATACAATAATAGTTATATAGCTTTTTAGAAATTGCAATGTTTTTGAAATACCAGACTTAAAATTATTGAAAAGAAATGGGAAAAAATCTGGATAGTTGACATTACAATACCTGGATGCAGCAGGATAGAAAAGAAAGAACTGGTGAAAAAAATCACAAAATCTAAAGACCTGCAAACAGAAGCAGAACAACTGTGGCAGAAGAAAGCAAAGATAATACTAATAATAATAAATAATAGTAATAGGCACACTAGCAGCATTCCCAAAACATCTGAAGTATGAATACTATGGGCATTGACAAAATCCCCACCAATTAATTGCAAATGCAGCTTTACTTGGAATAGATAAATCCTGCAACAATACATTTATACAACAATATCGGTATATCCCAGGTCCTTGGGAAGGACTTGATATGGACAAAAATAGCAAATCCAGTCTAAAGATCTGGCTAGGTGACCAACTATAGGAATAAAAGAAGGTTAAACCTAGCTAGAAATCTTATCCTATTAATTAATTGTTAAATATATTGTGAACTGTAAAAAAAACAATGCAGCAGTGGCCATACAACAAACCGCTATTTCATAGGCCAGATGATATCATTGCAGAAAGATGAATCAAAATCCTAAGCCTCACTCTCTTTTGGCAATTTTCTGAGATTGGGTTGAGATGATGGAGGTTATTTATTATTATTATTTATTAATCAAATTTATATACTGCCCCCTCTCCCTAGGGACTCGGGGCGGTGAACAGCCAATAAAAAACAGGATACAAGATACAATATATGATTAAAAGACAGTTAAAATAATTAAATGAAGGCTAATAATTTAAAACAACATTTAAAATTCAGTTTAAGAATTAATTAAAAACCCACAAATTAAAACAGATTAAATATAAAATTTAAAATTTGATTTAAAATAAACCCTCAGGTATCAGGCCAGGCCGGCTCGTTGAAATAAATGGGTTTTTAGGGCACGTCAGAAACCCTGGAGATCCGTAATAGTACGAAACTCCGGGGGGAGTTCATTCCATAGGGAGGGCGCCGCCACAGAGAAGGCCTGTATCCTTGGGGTTGTCAGGCGATATCGTCCCAACGATGGAACCCCGATGCCAACCCTGTGGGAACGCACTGGTCAGCTGGAGGCTGATGGTGGCAACAGGCGGTCCCGTAAGTACCCGGGTCCCAAGTTGCAACTGCCAATTCAGTGTTGCAGAAAAAAGCACTATCAGACTTGGGTCATAATGCTAATCTGGTGGTAGGCTGGAAACTTCTAAGCCAATGGCAGAATTTAGCATTTTCAGAATAGGGGAAAAAGATAATTCACAATCATTTATTCTTCTTGGGAGTTCTCACTGTCCTCAACTTTTTCTTACCATCTGTGGAATTAAATTTCCAGCATCATATATAACCAATGTTCCCATTGATCTCCCAATTGCTATTTTGTTAGAGAGGGCAGCATGGATGAAACTTAAAATGGAAATGTCACCCACATTGTGGTGATAAACTGCAAATGTTACAGAAAAGTAAAATATTGCTTCCATCATTATTGTAGTCCTACTTACATACCACAAGGGATGTGACACTTCTCCCACTATGGTTTTTATACTTTACTTTCTTTTTATTAGAGGAGGAGGAGGAAGAGTAAGAAGAGGAGGAGGAGGAAAACTATAGTAAACTATTGTGAATTGATAAGGATAGCTGAAAGAGAAAGTATATAGATTCCACTGTGCTTGCTGTAGCCACTGTACAGCACCTTATCTATTTTAGTTCTAATATAATTGTGTTTCTTTACATCATTGTTCTTTACACATACACATTCAGGAAGCACGTTTTAAGTATTTCAAAACTAAATATTTGCATAGTTCATGGTACATTTAGAGGTGCTTTTATATAATCATCCCAGTACAATTAGCCAATCTTTTATATATTAAAAAATTGCAGGAAACCAAAAATTGGTTTCTCACAAAATATGGTAATATATGAATCCAACCTAACAGACATGCATTTAGAATATTACTGCCATCCTATCCATGTTTCTTTGCACTATAACACAGGTTATGTCTGGGTAAAATTCTTGGGTAGGATTCTGTGTGTGTGTGTATTTGCATATAAATTTGCGCTATATAATGTTATAGTATACGTAAGTTATAATATACATTCTGCACATGACGGAAATTTTTTCATTACATCCTTAATATGAGTTTTTCAAACTGAGGCTCAAAAAGAGGAAGTGCATTGGTCTTGAGCTATTTTTAAAATCCATTTCCTATTACAAGAATAAAATAGAACACTGTAAATACTCATGTTTTCCTTTGCTACCATTCTGATAATATCGATAGGCACTTAACATGAACAAACTCAGTAACCTTTAAAAGTATTAAGGTAGGTCAAGTGCTATTAATATATTTATGAAGGCCCTGAATTTGACATCACCTTCATCCCAAAGAAGAGTCAACAACAAAATTATAAGCACAGAGAAAAATTCAGTGTGCAGTGCTCAAATTCTCCATCTTGTCAACTACAGTTCAAACCAATGTCTTGTATATCAAGCTAGACAGATAAATACTCAATTTCTTAACAGTTTGCAGCAAAACAAATGGATACCAATCCACTAAAACAAAGAGCAATTAAAACCAAAAGATATAAAGCTAAGAATAACAATTAATTAAGACTTAAAAGCCAGTTTTAAAAATCTTTTCTAGATGCTAATAAAGATAGCATGCCTCCCAACTCTGCAGGAAATAAATTTGTATATATTATGTATACTTGCTACAAGCCGTACCCCCCAAAAGCCTGGCCAGGTTATAAAGTAAACACAAATTAATTCAATTAATCACCCATTACAAAATATCCCACCTGCATGTATTAATTGTCCTTGCACGCACACTAGAAGTGTTCCCATGCCCAGAAACCTATAAATATGCATACATTTCTGAGATAATAATGGGGTAAGAAGAAAAGGGGAACTGCTCTGGAAAGAAAATGAAAGAGAACTGGGGAACAGCCTGGGGTGCAGACCAAGAGAGGGGAATTGGCAGTTGATAGGGAAGGAAAAATGATAATAGCTCCCTTGAGGTGCTACAAAAGGAGGCAAATTCTGTACACAAACAGGACACACAAAGAGAAACTAATCTTCAAAGGCATCCGGAGTACCTTTGTGGCAATTTATATCTCACTTGTGCCACATGTTCTTTTATTGGTGACTGTAAAATGACCTCCATCTCTATTCACAGGTAAGATATCACTGTAGTACATGTCTGTAAGGAAAAGTCTGGGTGACTTAAGTCTGCCCATGAGTTGTGAAGGAAAGATCAGAAAGCCATATCTGATCTTGCACATTATATTCCCCAGAGGCAACTACTGCACATTTCCTCCTTTTAAAAGGTGCTTCCTTTTTGAAGCAACTTTATAGGATGTTTTTCCAAAGGTCACAGTTCAAACAGGTGTTTCCGGTGTTTCAGCTAACAGTTCTTAACCGCTAGACTGTACTATCCCCTTATCAACCCTTTTCATGTCCGTATCACCATGATCATCAATATTTATTGCTCTGGCCCATTGGAAGCAAGCCCAAGCATTGAGCAAATCAGAAGTGGACTTAAGAAGAAAGCATCAGTGGTACAAATTCTGCATAACTCACCTCTGCATTTGTCATTACTGGCAATGGGAAGTGTATAACAAGACTATAAAACAGCTAACTTATTAAAAAAAAAATTCTTATTTTAAAAAATTAAAAATCACAAGCCTAAGAGAGGACAACAGGTATTAATAACAATGTCAGTCCCTTATAATCTTATAGTACGTTATTACTTTTACCTCATTGTAATCTTATGATACAATATTTTACCTTGAGGTAACTTTTTCTTTCTACTTTTAGTAGCTTTCACAAGGTGTAAATAATTTGATGCCTGGAAAAGAGCGGAGGCACTTGCAAACTTGACCACAATGTAAAAGTCCACAGACATTCGAGAGTACAGAGAGAGTGCTTGCAGCTTTTTCTTCTTTCAAATAATTGCTTATTTGTAGAATCTAAGAAAGGTTTCAGACAGTGGTAGAATTCAAATTTTTTTACTACTGGTTCTGTGGGCGTGGCTTCGTGGTGGAAGGTCATGTGACTGAGTGGACAGTTTCTTGTAAGCAGGGCAATAAAGAAACCACTTTCAAAAAAATATGCCAAAAAAAGTGTAGAGACTTATCCAGGCAGTTGCCAAGAGTCAACGCTGACTCAAAGGCATATACACATAACAGGCAATAGCTCTGCATTGTCTTTTAGTCAAACACACTATGAGTAGGGTGAGTAGGCATTCCAGGTTTGCAGGCAATGGCTTGGTTTCAAGGAGGTGTTCTGGGCCCCTGGAATATGCCTTTAAACTAAAAAAATAATGTGGCTTTTAGGAATCTGAAAACAGACTAGGCAGAGACAGCTGGAAATTAGTTCCTCGTTCACAGTTTCTTGTATCTGTGCAACTGTTAAATACGGCTATTGTATCTGGGATGTACAGCACCACTAGATGGCAGTCATATGGAATATACTTGCTCTGTGTTGCCATCAGGCAGTTGACCAAATGTTTGCAGTCTAAATATGGCAATCTAAATCAATTTACTTGAGAAATAGCAGGCAGCAGCAGTGTGATAAACAATCATAGGTTTGTATCAGTTCATCAAACTCTCTTGGTAGAATTTGAATTTTCTTTCATTAAGTTTGGGAATGAAAATTGTAGATTGGAAGATGGGAATTGACAGAAGATTGACATTTTTAACTATGGTAATAGAAGGGTTTGTTGCTTATTATCCAGCCATTAAATCATTTCAAACACAAAATAAAACCATAATAAAGAACAGAAAGTTTCTGGAATTACTGCAAATTGCTTCATTTCAGCTTCATTATAGTAAGGGGATGGGTTTTCTGAAAATTAATTGGTCACTAGTGGATGACTTTGTTGGGATTTGATTGGAGGAAGAACATCCTCTTGATCCTTTTAGATCTCTAGGCATTTGGTACCTCTGACTGACCATGGTATCATGTTGGTTTGTCTATAAGAATTGGGAATTGGTGGAACTATTTTCAGTATTCAATTCCTACCTCAGTAAGCAATTCCATGAAATAGTAATAGGGGAGAAGAGATCAGTCTGATGGCAACTCCCTTGTTGCCCCTTGAATTAGGGTTGCTGAAAAGGCAGTAACTCACTTGCTGGCTGGCATGAATCTCTTTGATCACAACATCTATTTTGCAGGTTCTTTGTTGCGCATAGCAGATTTCTAGATGCAGTTCAAAGTCTTAGTTCTGACTCATAGAATTTTGTGCAGCTTAGCACCAAAGTAGTTGCCAAATTTTCCTAAGGTAAAGATGATATAAACCAGAAAGGTGTTTTTTTTTAAATGACACCAATGGTCTAGAATAAGCTGTGTCAGGAAGCTACACTACTACCTTGATAACGGTCTTTTAGAAGCTAGTGAAGGTTGACCATTTCTGGAGAACTTTTGGGGATATCAATATGTTTCTGTATTGTTGGAGTTATTATAATTTTTTAATTTATGAGGTTTTTTTTCTGTTTAATGTTATTCAGATTATTAGTTATCTGTTTATTAGTTAGTTATCTTTTTTTTCTTAGTGTGGATGTTTGATTGTTTTTTCCTTGGGCACTATATTATATCTTCTGTTAGTGCAATCTACCAGGGGTTTGAATGATTTAGCAATTAAAAAACGTAATCAATGCTACCATTGCTATGAACAATAAAAACAGAAAAATCCTTCCAAATATTCACTTGCTCTATATGTATATAATTTTTGCCTAGGACTCATGGGAACTGAGTTATGGATTAACCAGTGCTGTTAGATCTCCTGTACCTGGAACTTAAATTGTGACTGGGTAATTCTTTTCCACAATCTATTCTGTCTTCTGCTTTTGCTGTGCAAAGCAAAACAAGGAATATTAAAGAGCTCTCTACGTGTTCACTTTCCTGTGCCAGACCATTTACGACACCCATTATCATACATGTGCTTCCTGGTTGTCATGATTCAAAATTAAAGAGACCTCATTTAATATTTTAAACGTAATAACTAAAGCAATTATTTACTAAAACAATTTCTATACTGTTTTTACTGCAACAGGTGGTTGCGTAAGCATTTAACTGTATATCATACCATGTATGACTGTGTATGTGTCCAATAAATTTGAATTTGATTTGAATTTGATTGATTGATTTGAATTTGGCAACAGAAACTTCAACATAGTTTACAATAACATCTATCAACTGCCAACTAAAACCATGAATGGTTTTATCCACTGCAAATGGTGATAAAGGAGTGGTGATAAAATGGTGATAAAAATGGTGGTAAAGGAGAATGCTCTTTGTGTAATAAACCCTCAACGTTAATTGCAGTGACAGCTGTTGCCTAGTATAATTGGTGTGATGCTGTGTATGATGCTGAAACTACAGTACCACGGCAAGCGGAACTAGCTATTTCTCCCGACTTCCTCTTTTGAAAAAAAAAAAAAGGCCACTGAAGCAAAAATCACCACAGTTACGCAGCAATTAACTCCACTGAGAAATACCACTGAGAAATACAGCGTTCTGAACTCATAATGGTCCAGAAGGATACATTGCTGTCATCCTTTGTAGAGACGCATGACTTCTATTGCTCTTTATAACCAATGGTTCTTACTTTCTAGCCAGGTACACTAATTCTACAACATGAAATCTGGCCTCAGAAATGTCAGGAGTACCAGCTATTCGGACTTCAAAATGAAGCTTATTGGCAAGACAAGCTTCCTTCATTGTTCCTAATCAGTTTTTCCTTGTAGAACAATCCAAATAGGTTACATGCAAAGGCACACTGAAGCAGACAACACCAATTTTTGTTTTATATTAAAACAAGCCAAAAATCATTTAATTTCTTCATCAAATGTTCCATATTAATATTTTGCTCTTGCAAAAACTAAATAAATAAATAAATAACCAAGTCATCTGCCAAAGCTCTTAGTTTATAAGTCTCTTGTTTAATGTTTACACTCCTAACTTTGTCTTCTTAGCTCTATTCAAACTTCTAAAATTTAAATAAACAACAATAGCAACGAAGGACAGTCTTGCCTTGTGCCTTTCTGAATTTCACAGTTTGATCAATTCACCATCAATACATGCCTGTTGGAGTGTATAGATCACTCTAATACTTTGAATAAATTGCTATCCAAAGTCCATTTCTTCCAGAAGTCCAAACAAAAAGACCCAATTTAAAGGCCTTTTCCACATCTAAAAATATTAAGACTCTCTGAGGCTCAATATGTTTATGTTTATTAAATTATTAAATTAAATATAATATTGCAAATATTCAATCGTACTCAAAACAGTTCTGACATTATCTTTTAATTGTCTTTTCAGTTAAAAAGTTAGCTTGGTCTTCACGTATAAAATTCTGCAGGATTTTTTTCTGTTTGTTCTCTCAGTACATTTTAGAAACCCTAACATTAAAATGAAATTTTGTTGCATTTCAGCTCTCAAAAGATATTATGCATATAAACACACACTGCATGATTACCTCTAAGTGACTTTTCAGAGTTTAGTATAATATATTGTGTTAAAAAGATGCAAAACTGTCCTTAAATTCTTCAGAGTTTAACTGCTATTTCTGAACTAAGAGGATTTGCCCAGTTAACTAGCAGTTAGAAAAGACAACTTTGCAGCAGAGCAGAGCATATAGGAGAGATAACTGACAGAAGAGGCACAATGCCAGTTGTGAAATTGTCAACTCTCACCCCCAACAGTGACCTCTCTCCTTGGGATTCACTTGGAACTGAACTCACCACACACTAACACAGTCTTTCCCAGGCAGACACCTTCCAGGTGTTGACTGGAGGATTCCCAGGCAGACTGAAAGCCAACTCTGATTTAAAGCCAACTTTGGGAAGAGGCAAATAGAGCAAAAACAGCAACCTTTTTTGTTTAGTTTAGTTCTACTGCATTACATAATATTTTAAGTTGTAAGGCCACTTCTAAAATATTAGAGATTCTGAATGAGACCTTTTGACTAAAATATTAAAGAAAATTAAAATGCTTAAATTGTAATAAAAATAAGAAAGTTCATGATCTTTGTGATAATGTCAGGCTTGAAAAGTGACTAAGTGATGCATCTCATGATCCTACCTTTCTTAGCTCCATGACCACAGTGAGGAAACACCGCCTACTTTCAATTCGCTCTATGTTCACACATGGTCAGAAATATGAGCCCCTATCTGCCCATTAAATATTTTCTATATCACCCACTCAATTACCGCCCAAAACACCTATCACATTTCCTCATCTATTTACACACCATGCTGTGACTCACAAAATAAACAGTCACCTATACACAAAGTCCTCCTCATTTGGAGCCAGACTCCTACTGTCGTCATTTGGCTACAGACTCTTTGCTGTCCTGCTATCTTTGCATTTATTTACAAAACAAATATAGATTAGAAATCATGTTGCAAACTACGAAGGTCAAGTCAATGGCAAAAGCCATAATAGAACAAACTGTCATAACCATGGCAGACATTTAAACATGCCTAACTAGCACTGAAGTCCTGCAGATGCCAACTGAGCCATGATCTTTCAGCATACTCAAACAATAGTAACTCAAAATGAGGAAAAGATTCTCTCATCAAAACTCTGAAAAGCATTTCCCATATGCTCCCAAAGATAAATCTAGAAAAATGCTGCATGTATAGCACCGACTTTTGAGGATGTCCCCAATACGGTATCTGCTGCCTGTTTTCCAGGGGCTGCTAGTATTCTGGAGTGTGGCTTGGATTATATTAGTGTATTTTTCTTGTCAATTTCTTATATTGCTTTGTAATTCTGGGCAATTTTGGTTGGGGACAATCATCTCCTTTGCTATGGCTTTTTTTCTTTATTACTTTGTTTTTCTTGCAATGGTTTGAATATGTGAAATAAGTGTGGGTCTGGTACAGGTTTTGCTCTGGACTATATGCCTTCCTACAGTCACTCAATAATAAAATGTGGAAAAATAACTAAAATTTAGTCATTTAGAGTTATGGTTAGAGAAATTCAGCTTGATAAAGCCCCTTCATTTGGACCAAAAGATTGCCTGGTTAGAAAAATGACTTAAAAAGCAGGACTTGTCTTTCTTCTCCTATTTGGCAATTCTTTTTTTGCCTTGAATATTGTTATTTGAATTGAAGACTCGGTCTGCTATTTTTTGTTCTCTTTTTGATATTAGTTCAGGACAGGATATTTCCCCAAATCTAGGTGCTTTGCATTATTTTTTCAAGTTTTCAACAAATCTTTCCCTATTTGTTCTAGTTTTCTTAATTCTTTAAGATTGTGCTATTTCTTGTATGCTTGCTTTGTTCAGAATTCTGCTCATTTATCTTATTATGCTTTTAAGTTTTGCTCCTTTTTGTTTTGTTGCCTAATAATGCTTATAAATGCAACTAAAATCTAACCATTAAACCAAATTCCTTTGTAATTTTCTTACTTTGATACTATATGGAATCAAAATTAAAGACGTACTGGCTAGTTTAAGGTTTTTACTAGTGCAGGGTCTATAAGAGGAAACTTACATTCATTTAAAAATGTATATGGCACTCCTTAAAAAAAAGTTTTATGCAGAATTCTTGAAGCCTTATCCAATCTAATCCAATTCTATAATTCTTATTGACTGAAATCCAAGGTGATTGTGTTCATCCTTACTAACCATAGCTGTTCAATGTTCTGGTATTCTGAGCTGATCTATTAAATTTCATCCCTGTGTCCTTATAGAGAGATGCTATACAGCTTTTCAATTGGTTTGTCATTCTCTGTAGGCTTTGCTTAAAGAATAATTTTTTCTTGTTTCCAGAAATAAAATATCTGATAAAACATATAAGCTAAGAAAAGTATCATAAAACTATGAACAGTACCAGATGAAATCACTCAGCTCTAAGCCAAGATCACAATATGGATATGGTAAGCTAGTCTTTGCTTGCATCTCAAGATAATTTTATTTGCTGTTCAGCCAGAGCCTGATGGCACCCAATTTGTGCTCACAAATCATACTGAGCTTAGATGCAAACTTGCTTTAAAAGAACTTTGTGGTTTTAATAGTAGTACTGATGAATTATCTCTACCCTCAAATGCTACATCCCTTTGCCAATGATACGAAACAATGCTTAAGCCCATCAAAGAGAGTGTTTCTTTCTCATGACCACAGCTTCCCCATGACGTACCAGTTTCAGTGGAACTGAACTGTGGGAGGTTTACAGTGTGTGACAGAGGTATCATTTTCATATGAACTTGAAGTGAAGTTATTCAATGGCTTTCTGATATGGTTAAATAAAGATAGAATTGATCAGATATTAAAGTACTCTATTAAATTAAACTTTGACCTTTAAACCATATATATGGACCCACACGCATACATTTCTATTTTCATCCTTGATTTTGCTGTTCAGGGGTACACATGTGGGTGGCAAGGCACTCTGTGAACACAGAGGGGCTGGGGGAAGTTGCACAAGGCTTTGTGGTGGCCAGTGAAGCATGACACAAGCACAGTGGGGGTGGCTGGCTGGCAATGTATGGGCTGAGTGCAGTGGGATTGGGGCAAATATAGGATGGTGTGTGAGTGGTTGTGAGGTACAGGCCGAGTGCAGCAGGGCTGGGGGATTGTGTGTGAGGTCTATAAATGGCTATTGAGGCATGATGGGTCTGGCTGCTGTCATGTGGGGAGGGCACACAAGGGTGCAAACCCCCCCCCAGAACTCTAACTCAGCAAGAAGCCCCAAAGCCATGGCATCTCCCCACATGTAGCATGGATGGTAAGGTCAGCAGAGGGAAGGTGGGCAGGGACAATGAAGGTCATGTGGAGGGGGGGAAGAGGGGTGTGCAGGGTCGGCAGTTGTAAATGCAGAGTGGGTCAAATTTTTATTACATGACCACAGAGGTGCTGCAATGATTGTAAGTTCAAGGTCACAAGTCCATTTTTTTCAGCACTATCGTAACTTTAAACAAACACTGAAGAAATTGATGTTAAGAGAGAATTACCTACAAATTACTAGATTCTTAGAGAATTTATTTATTTATTTATTTAACAGGATTTTTATACCGCCCCCTCTCCCAAAGGACTCGGGGCGGTGAACAGCCAGGTAAAAACATACAAATAAACAATTTAAAAACCCAATTAAAATTAATTAAATCAAGGCCGACCAAATTAA